>JAUMHM010087114.1:0-10548 GCA_032362435.1 Melikaiella ostensackeni | reverse complement strand
TGACGAGAACTTCATTTTCCCAAAGTTTCAGCCAATTTGACGGAGGGCAGCTTCCCATAAGGTTTGTGCGGGGTTCTCCAAATTTTCCCTTTTTGGTACACTAACCCCGTGATCATACGTATCTATACTAGTTTCCGTATCAACCCTGATTAAACGAAATATTAGGATATAAAATAATACAAAAAATCATTACTCAAGCCTAACTAATATCAGAACCTTCGAAAACATTTAAACAAATCTTCAAGTTCTTAACAGATTGAAGTAGAGTAATGACACCAGTAGCGAGCCACCCATTAGTAGTGGGTCTCCTCCTTTAATTCTCTGAGGATATGAAATAAGATAATAAATATTAACGATAAGCTTCTTGATAAGATTAAATATGCCATTAAAAATCGCACTTAACAGTCAAAAATGTGTGGCTCATTTCTGACGATTTTGATGATTTACTTTTCAGTATACTTTAATAACTTCCGCAGCGCTTACAATAAACTCTGAATAGCTGAATGAAAAGCTATAAAATGTCTAGAATTCAGATAAAAGCATTTCATCTTTGTCCAACGTAACGATCACTTTTTATAGAGCTTTAAATATAATGTATGTGATTTATTCTCACCCTTTTACGGGTTTGAGCCTTGAGGGCCACCGCTCCCTTTACATTCTTTCACGAACATTGACAATACCTTAAAATACCTTGGAATCTAGTGGTAGGCTCAAAAGTATGTAAATAAAGCTTTGTCATCCATGAAATTAAAGTTCAGACCTCTATATTTTTAACCAACAATATCACTTTTTATATGTGAAAACATTTTTTTTACAACAAATTTTTTTACGACAAAATAATTTAAAATACTATGACCATAATATATTATAGAAAGTATTCGTATATTGAAAGATATTGCAAGAAAATTGTTTAACTTAGTCGCGTTGTTTATAACATTAGAAAATGAATGCACTTGGTCATCTTCGAAGCCTCGTTTTCTAGAGAACAACAAATTAATTTTTAATACTATGACCATGATACCTTATAAAAAGTGTTTCTGTATTGAATGATAATACAAGAAAATTGTTTTAGTTAATCACGTTGTTTATAACATTAGAAAAAGAAAGCACTTACTCATCTCCATGGCCTGATCATCCCCGAAGTCTTTTTTATCTCCGAAGCCTTTTTCATCTCTGAAGCCTCGTTTTCTAGAGAACAACAAAATAATTTCAAAAACTATGACCATAATACACCATAAAAAGTGTTTGTATAAAATTCATGAACAACTTATGAAGTTGTAAAAAAATTTTTAGCCTATTAAGTTTCATGGGCAGACCAGTTGACATAATAGAAAAATTAATATTGGAATGAAAACATTTCATTGAAGGACAATTTTTCATGTTGAATAATATGATATTCCGATTGTTTCAACAATTTTTATTCAATCAATTTGTGTAAAAATGTGAATTGCAAGAAAACTAATAGCGCTATTCGATTCTACGCGAAAAATGACATACAACTCATGTGCTGGACAATTTTTTCCTCCACCCTTTTTGTTATGTAGTACATATTAAATGATTCGAAAAAGTTTTACGTGATGCGAATATTTGCGCTAAAGTCGGAGAGCTTTAACAGAAAAGAATTCCCAATCACCCAATTTTTGATGTCAGTGGTTTAGCTGTTAATTTTAAAAGGTCTCTTTGGTTGAAAATTTAAGTATTTCGTTGAAAATGCAACTCTTTTGTTAAAAATTCGTCTTATTATGGTCAAAAATTCAACTTCTTGGTTGAAAGTTCAATTATATTGTAAAAAATTTAAATTCTTCGTTGAAGATTCATCTCTTTGGTTGAAAATTTCACTATTATGTTGAAAATTCGTTTCATCTTTGGATGAAAATTAATTTTTTTACTGAAAATTTAACTATTTCATTTTTGGTAGTAAATTATCTTTTTTAGTTAGAAATTCAACAATCTTGTTGAAAAGTCATGCTTTTCTGGTTGAAAATTCAACTATTTAGTTGAAAATTTACGCATTTTGTTGATAATTCGTCCTTTTTGGTAAAAAAAATTAATCTACTTGGTTGAAAAATCGTCTTTTCGGTTGAAAATTCAGCTATTTGGTTGAATGTTGAAGTCTTGTGTTAAAAATGCATATTTCCTGTTGAAGATTCATCATTTTAGTTGAAACTTCATCCCTTTGGTTGAAAATTTTACCATTTCGTTGAAAATTTTTCTTTTTTTTCTTGATCTTTTCTTGATCTTTTTTAGTTGAAGATTCATCTAAGGTAAATGTCCCAGTTTGGACGAGTGACCCAGTTTGGGCGAATTCTCAGATACTATAGGTAAATCCGTGGTAATCTTAAAGTTAATGACTCTAGCAATAGTTTAATCACATTCTAGAATGGATTAAATATATTTTTGGTATAGGTTTTATAGTCATTTTATTATATATTCGTACTGTTTAAACGTTAAATACTCACGCGCGTCGCCATCTGCGACTGATCGAGCATAACATTGCTCTCGGCTTCTTAGTTCGGGAGTTGACACGATGCGTTGTTTTTCGTCACAACAGTGCTTGAAAAATGTTGTGGTGTGAGTGTTTCATTGAAAAGTAAGTAATAATTATAAGTTTTTTAGAAGGGCTCGTAAATATAACTCAGAGTTTATGCATAATTCGCATATTTCCTGCCTCCTTAATACGGACGGAAAAACAGTTGAAGGAGTTTGAGCGAGTGTTTACAAACAACAAGGTTACATGAAGAATATGCGTTTTTTTCAGATAACAAGCACGCATGTTCAAGTAGAACAATGTTGAAACTTCACAAAACTGGTGAAATGATGTAATAAGTGAAACAAAGAAAATTCTATTTCTTCTTCAGGGAATGCTTCCAGGCAAAAACTTTGTCGGAAGCGAAACTTCCAAATATTATTGATAATGCATTACCGATGAATCATATAAGAGCCTACTCAAGCATTTTCATTGCGTATTGTTCCAAACTTAAACCAGGCGGTGCTCAGTTTGATTTTCACAGGCAGAGGCGAATAAGTTAATATGTATACAATGTTATTCCTACTCAACGCTAGAAACACAAAGAAGTCTACAACTCCGTAATTCTTGGCATTCATTGGGGCATATTGGAACTACCAACACTGGATATCACCATCGTAGGCAAGAAATTATATACGCAGAAAGAAGAGCAACAAATTGTTCATCATGTGTAGTAATATATTAAAACGTCTCAGTTTATGTATAGCAAGACCTAGAGGTAGAATCAGAAGTTTTGAAATTGAAGAAATAAGAACGAGATGAAAATTTTGCAATCTCATAAAGTTTTGACTGGAAGTAAAATATGAAAAATGAAAATACATATGAAAAAAATATAAATGTGATAAAAACTATGACAAAATTATTATAAATATATTTTTTCTTTTTTTAAATGTATTCAGACATATTTCCTTCATTTCTTTTCATTTCTCTTCATTTCATTTCTTCTCCGTCAATCTATATTGAGCTAGTTCTAATTGCTAGTTTTTAATAACATTAAGTTTCCATACACAAATACTTCTGCACTAATTCGGGACATATTTTCGTCTATTTAATTGAACATCCAGTTTTCTAATAGTTGCACTTATGGCTCAGAGGTCAAGATGGATAAGATCAAGAATGAAGAGGTTAAGAAATGAGAGGTCAAGAAGAAATAGGTCGAGAAGAAATATGTCGAGAAGGGAGAGTTCGAGAAGTCAAAGATAAAAAGCAAGAGGTCATGGAGAATTACATTTATCAAGAAGAATTAAGTCAAGAAGAATCAGGTCGGGAAAAAAGAGGCCGAGGAGGGAGAGTTCAAGAACGACAAGATCGAAAAGGTAGAGGTCATAGAGATCAAGAAGGAAGAGATCGCGAAAGAAGAGATCAAGGAGGTACAGGTCACAAGGAAGAGGTCAGCAGGGACGCGGTCAAGAAGGACGCGATCAAGAATGGAGAAGTCAAGAAAGAAGAAGTTAAGAAAAAAGAAGTCAAGAAGGAAGTGGTCCAGAAGTCAGAGTCAGAGGGAAGTAAATATTTAACTAGTTACTATAACTTGTTACCTTTTCTAGTATAGATAGTCAAAAGTCATCATTTATGGTTTAGAATTCAACTGTTTTGTTCTAAATTCGTATTTTCAGGCCAAAAAATTAAGTTTTTGATTGAAAATTCAACTGTTTTGTAGAAAACTCGTCTTTTGGCTAGAAAATGCAACGGTTTGTTTGGAAATCAAACTGTTTTGGTTGATGATTCAACTGTTTTGTTCAAATTTAGCTACTTGGTTTAAAGTGGAACTACTTTGTTCAAAATTCATTAATTTGTGTTGCAAATTCATAGTTTTTGGTTGAAAATAAATCTTTTCTGAATGAAAATTCGACTATTTCCTCAGAAATGTTTTACACGCAACTTGCATAGAGCAACAACTTTTCAATATTAAATATAAAAGCCTTCCCGTAGTCAACGTTTCTTCATTCGGTCGGCAACCATTTTATATATAAGCCCTTTAAATATATAGAGAGAGAAAGAGAGAGAGAGTGAGGGCAAGACTAACCGAAGCACCTCTATCGCGGAAAAGGAAGGAACTTTCCTTACCCTGGTGTGGACATGCCTACGCACGTGAGAATGGCCATGTCAGGATAAGGAAGATACGTTTTTCCTCACGCCAGCGGAGTGGCAGAACCGAGTGTAGATGCGAACCGCGAGCGCAGCGTCCATGAAGCTCGAACGCGCGCATCTCCCTCCACTCTTTTCTTCCTGCTCCACTCTGATCTAAATGTGCTAACGGCTGGATTACCAGCTTTTAGCACTCACAACCTCCCCGAGTTAGATTTACCACTCGGGCAAGGCAAAACAGACAATCGAATTGAATACTCTCTCACCACCTCTCTCTCTCTTCAATGCTGGATATCCACCTTTGTTCTGTGAATTTGTTTGGGCTCTGTAAGCGTGAGGAATTGTATGATCATTAATCCGAAATAAAAGTGTTTTCTCATCCAAAGTAATATGGTAAGCGTTTTCTTTGTGTTCTCCCGATTCAGCTGCTAATACGGCTGGCATACCAACTGTACTCGGCTGGATCATAACGTCACTTCACTATCAGACGACAATACGCAACGACATATTGCATGACGTCACACTTAGCTCTCTCTCTCGCCCCCATTAGCGAGGCTGGCCTGCACCGTTCCAGCGCAGTCAGCTACAGTGGAACCCACCAATCGTGCTCCTTCACTATATTCGCTCTTTCTTACTTTCCTCTCTTGAACGCTTTGTACCCCCCCTCCCCCATATTTTTTCTGTTACCACCGTCACCAAGGGACTCACTCCCTCCCACGACTCACTGCGTCACCACCACTCACCCTCGTACTCCTTTCCTCAAACTCATCCGCTTCCCACCTCACACTACATTACCACCTATCACCCTTGCAATCCGGCTACCTCCTTTACCATCCAAAACTTTCCCCTCCATCAAACCGAGAAGCATATCAATTGGCGCCCAACGTGAGGCCCATTCCCTATCTCGCACTACCTTATTAGCACTCACCCTCTCCCTCCCGCGGACATCCTCTGTTTTCCCTTTAGTCATCTGTAGAATCTACCCTTTTCCTCACACCCTTGTAATTCTGCAATCTTCTCCACCACCTAAAACTTTTTCCCGCAGATAGAAAGGAGCGTATCAGGTTTTCGTTACGTTCACCGTCAAGTGTGGCTTATCTTTTCTACCGCATACGATAATTTGATATTCTTATAGGAAATAAGGAAAATTTAAGTCACACGGGAAATACTGTAATAAGTGGGAAGTGATTTTGTCAAAAGTATTATGAGTGGAGTATTGAGCAAGGACGATGGGGATTGGAAGATGGTCATTGGAGGTGCTCAAGAGGCATTGGGGGTGGTGGTTCAAAAGGACAGAGCGGACGGGATGCGCGCCTCATGCCCCCTAGCAAGGTAATTATATTTGTGTTTCAATTTTAATCATTTTGGAATATTAGTTATTGAAGTATCTAAATTCTTGATTTTCTTACTTTGCAATTTTTGAACAATTTCAGTTTAAAACCGCGCAATTTGAATTTCATGAATGAAATAGTTCTTCAACTATTAAGGCCTTCATTTCTGGAATATATGTACAATTTTGAAAACTAATTGATTTTAATGATTTCATTTTACTTATAATAATTAACATTTCTAATGGTGTAAGGGGATTAAAATGTTTTAATGTCGCAATCAATAATATACAAATATCTTACAATATGACCTTAAGTTCAATTTCAAGTTTTGCAATTTGCATTTGTCAAAAAAAAAAAAAAAATAATTTTAGAGGCACTGAGTTTGAAATGTTTAATATTTCATTTTAATGCATTTTTTTGTAATTGTTCGAGTGATCCAGATTTCGGATTAAAGTTTTATTGTCATAGTGAAATAGTTCAATTTTAAATATGTGTCAGAATTGAATTATTTATTTTGAATGTTTCATTCCGACATTTTTAAGTTTGATATTGTGTCGAAAATTTGAAACGTTATTTCTGTTTCATAGATTTCAAATTGATGTTTTCAATTTTGAGATGTCTAAAAAAAAAAGTATTTTTGTATTTGTTCTTATGACAGAGTAACGTGTTCGTCTGATATTTTAAATATTTTCGAATATAAGATTTGAAGCTTTCAATATAGAATATAATAACATCAGAATTGAATTCTAAAGAATCGTGTGATGTAATTATGTTTTGAATTTACACAAAAGTGAAAATTATCCGTCCATTTGTCAAAAATTTATTATATAAGTCGTGAATAATTCAATTTAAAAAAAATTATTCTGATTGAGGAACTTGAGTTTAATTTTTAGACCCTCAAGAAATGTATCAAAGACTGACTTGACTTGTCAAATCCTTCAAAAGAAAGCGCGAAAAACTGGGAATCGAAAATTTTTGACAATTCCCTTACACTCTTATGGATGAGAGTGTATCAATTTTCATCCTTAAAAGTTCCCAGTTTGTGCGTATATCTAGTATTTTAGCAATAATGTCTAGAATTCTTTATTTTGATTTAAAAAAATAACTTTTGTTTCAAATCTAAAATTGCTTTTGAAGTGGTTGAAGGCGCCAATTCGCAAGCAGAGTATCTCATGCTCGTAGATCTTGGTTCTGGAATCAGCTGTTTCGAAGTTGCTCCACCTTGCTGATCGCTGTAGGTTCTGTCATCAGATTCGTTCTCGTGCAGCATTCTGGTATAAACTTGTGTTCTGGTTCAACGGCCGCATTCTTTTTTTTAGGGCTGGCCTGAGACCTAAATAACACTGGGGTACTATTCGCAAAATAGGTAGAAAATTAGAGAGGGATCGCGATTAAATCATCCTGAGGGGTTGATCATAGAAAATATACAACGAAATAAAATTAACGGTAACCGAAATATAGAATGTATAATGCTAAGAAAATCAATATGTAATAATATATAATAATATAATAAATAAATATATATATATATATATATATAATGAATATAATAAATACAAAATGAGGTTCTTAAAATAAATGTAAAAGGAACACTGCAACAAGTTTATACAAAAAAGAGGGGGGTTCTCAAAAGATATAAATGGTGTTCTCGAAATAAATATAAGAAGGAATCTCTAAAATGCGTGTAAAATAAATCTTGGAAAGAAATATAAAAGAAAAAGGGAATTCTGAAAATAAAACGGCAGGAAGGGAAATTCTCGAAACAAATATTAAGAAAAAGAGTCGAAACGCAACAAAATGGGACATAATAATTTTAAATATTGGGTAATAGGACACAAGAGAGTCAAAATACTACAAAATGGGACATTATACTTTTAGGAGCGAGGGAATGGGACGCAAAGAAGTCGAAACATTACAAATAGGGACACTACAATTTTAAATATTAGGGAAGGGGACATAAAAGAGTCGAAATACGATAAAATGGGACATTAAACTTTAAAATGTTGGGGAAGGGGACGTAAGGGAGTCGAAATGCGATAAAGTGGGACATTAAACTTTCAAATGTTGGGGGAGGGGACGCAAGGGAGTCGAAATGCGATAAAATGGGACACTAAACTTTCAAATGTTAGGGGAGGGGACGCAAGGGAGTCGAAATGCGATAAAATGGGACACTATGCTTTTAAACGATATAAAACGGGACACTATAATTTAAATATTAGGGGAAGGGATACAAGAGAGTCGAAATACGATAAAAGGGGACATTATAATTTAAATATTGGGGAAAGGGACACAAGAGAGTCGAAATGTGATAAAATGGGACAGTATACTCTCAAATGTTCGGGAAGGGACGCGAAGGAGTCGAAATGCTACAAATCGGGACACACAAGAAACATATTCAACTGACACATTCATTTTCACTATTGGCGATCAATTTGGGCTCGGCACTCCGGACTATATTAGAGTTTAAAGGCACATGTCGATAACAAAATCAAACAAGAGAAAAAAAAAGAATCCAATAAATTCACAATTTGACTGAATACGCAATAAAGAATCGTAATGATTTAGCCAAGGAGTTGAAAAAACACCTTAAAAGCTCGAATCAAAACAATATATACTTCTATGCTTGGCCAAACGATTCCGAGATCGGCGTCCTGCCTGAGACGTTTTCTGGGAGGCCTCGTGTTCGCACGTCGAGTTCACACTTCAGAAACCAAAATACAATTAATGCGTCGCACGCTGGCTAGTGAGCAGAGCTCACTCGATTCCACGATCAGAGGGGAGGGCTGATGTGCCCTACCCTAGTTTCGGTAATTCGCACGGTCGGGAGAAAGATAGCCGATCAGATACGCTTCCGACTCGTCCATCCTATCGTCCTGTCCTTTCTCCGCTGGTCCTTATCAGCCACCGTCGGGCGAGAGAGACATTTCGAGTTCCTTCGCACGAGAGGGAGTGAGCGGCAAGAATCGTCCCGTCGTTGCCTTCAGGGCTGGCTGTATTCTGGCGTTGAGGTGGAGAACGAGGAGCCCTGTCTCCTTGCTGTAGGTACGGAGTGGACTCTACGATGCTCCCGATAAAAGAGAGAAAACGAAAAGGCATTAAAAGCCAAGAAATGCCTGTTCACAACAGAAACATTCATAAAGATAATAGTCTTTAGGCGAAGTTACCCATTCTCCTGAAGAATCTTGTAGTAACCGCCTCGGTCGATCCTCACCAGGAACGTGCCTTGGATCTTAGACGACCAGAAGAATTAACCCTTTCTATCCTTATTGGTAGAATTATTTATTCCACCTGGACGTCAGAAAGATATGCGATAATGATTAATCCTCCTATCCTTATTGGCAGAATCCTTCATTCCACCTGGATGTCAGAAAGATATGCGATAAAAGAAAATCCAGAAGTTTGTATGGGGACCAGTGACGCGAAGATATGTTGAGGGTAGGGGCGGTGATGGATCCCTTCGAGTATCTGAGTAGGTGTCTCTCGCTCGAGACCTCGGAATTAGGAAATTTAATAAAACAAAACAAAAATTAAACAGCCCTAATTTCTTGAAATCGAACATAATAACTTGCAAATTAAATTAATAAGATAAACAATCTAAGCATAAAAAGAAGAGAGAAAAAAAGAAAAAAAAGAGATAAATCAAAGTAAATCAAAATAAATTGTATTCAAAACGATATTATTCCAAAAGAAAAATCGTAAAATCATAAAATCATAGAAGGATCGTAAAATCATAACAAAAGTAAAATTGAGAGAATAATGAGAAAAGGACTAAAAGGTAAAATACAAAAGAAGAAAATAAAAAGAAAATTAAAGAAAACAAACACAAAAATAAAGAGTGAGCGAGCAAAGCATAAAAAAGAAGGAATCGAAATTAAATTGAGGTGGGGGAAAGAAATGAAATCCTTAATGTGCAGAAATAATGTTTTAATTATTAATTCTTCAGGAACTATTGATGGCTAGGATAACAAACAGATGAAAACTAACACACTAACATAATGTAATCATAAGAAACGTGGAATATAAAAAAAAGGAAAAGAAAAAAAAAGAAATTTTGGGGGGAAGGGATGGAAAAAAACAGGAAGATTTAGATCGAAAAAGGAAAAGAAGGAAAGATGAAGGTCGCCAAGGGAAAGCAAGGGGGGGAAGGACGAGATGGGTCGCAAGAGGGAAGGCACGGGGAAGAATGACGAGAAGGTGTCGCGAGAGGAAGGGAAGAGCGGGTCTATATATGCCGGTGTGAGGAGGAACGGGGTGAAGAGCGGGAGCAATAGGGGCAATTCAGGGTGGTAAATCCTGGCTCTCCACACCTAAAGCAAAATACCGATAGAGGGCGCTGGCACTGCGGATACTAGTGGATATCCTCCTGGCAGTTCCAACACTCCGATCGTGCTGTAACGTGGAGAAACTGGAGGGCTTGAGGGTTAACGTTCTGGGGAGTTGGGACGTTCAGGGACAGGAGCGGGTTAATTTGGGATCTCGGGACGGGGAGTTCGGGCGAAAGAGGGTAAGGGGTCAGGGACGGTTCCAGAATGCGGGTAGGGGATGCCGGGCAACGTGTTGTGCGAAGAGGGTGCCGGGGAGGGGGGATTTTCAGTACTAGGA
>JAUMHM010087113.1:0-10548 GCA_032362435.1 Melikaiella ostensackeni | reverse complement strand
ATTTGAATTACTTCCTGCCAATTTCATTGGCAGCCTTGTTCGGAGCGTCTGCTATATATGGTCTGCTAAAAGGCAACCGCAGGCAGCAGCGTTGCCACGTTCCACTAGATTTTCTGTTGACAGCTGGTTTATTCAACTTCAACATTATTTTATAAATATTAAACGGTGGTAAGATCCCAGTTTTTTATTTTTGCCGTCACGAAGAATGTTTATTCTTAAATTTAATCAGTTTTTTGATTTAATATCTTGGATTTTCGAATAGAAATCACCGATTTATATGATCCTGCTAGGTTAGGTCCATAAGACACAATGTTTATGTAAAAGCTTATATTTTCTACAATACGAGGTAAAAAATTCTTATATTTTGCAAAATGACGCGGAACTAATATAAGTTCAACATACTTAAAGGACATTAAAGAATCTTGGATTTTACTCATCGCATGTTCCTCCTTAATTGAAGAATGAATCAATAAATTTATAAATATTTAAAATTATACCATTTGAAGCAATTTTAGGGTAATAACATTAAAAGGGGAACAAATTTAAAAAAAAAATTTAAACCGCGAACACTTTTTAAAACACAAGTTACATTAATTCTATTTTAAGTAGTTTGAAATTATTAATTGTTAAGTTGTAATGTATACATCCAAGTTCAACACTGTCACTCACAAATAAAAAATAAAAAAGGTGGAAGAATTACAATTCTAACGTTCAAAGTTTAAAATTTAAATGGAGCAGTCTAAAATGTTAACGATTCAAGGCTTTCTGTTTCAAAAAATTCAGTTTCAAATTGTCTAGTTTAGAATGTTTGATTTATAATTGCTCATTTTAAATAATCATTCAAATATTGCTTAATATTTTTTTAAATTCTTTTTTTCAATTAAAAAATCTCAAGTTGAATGGGTTAAAATGGATTATTTTAGACTGAAACAATATTTGAATAGGACTTGAAATTGAATAAAAGTGTTTATTTATAAATCTAGTAATTTCAAATTATTTGAAAATTGAAAATAGTTCACAAAGTTTCAATCGGACATTTACATTTGTTTAATCTTAAGTACTAAGGCTTTCGAATTGGAACAGTTCAATTTTTAACGTCAAAATCTGTAAATGGTTCAATTTTAAACAGATTCGAATTTTCTTGTGAAATGAATTATTGTTCAATTTTCAATATGTACTTGAACCGCAGTTCAGTTTTAAAAAGTCATCAATTATCCTTTCCATAGGAAGAATTTAAAACATTTTCAAAGTTTCTAATTTTCAAGTCAGAAGTACGAACAGAAGGAATTTTTTTGTTCGAAAATTTTTGTCGCCTTTTCTTCTTGTTGACAAATAAAAACTCTTCCACAACGAGGAGAATGAATTTCCGCATTTTCACTCCGCCCTTAAGTATAGCTATAACGGATAACCGGTCTAACTAGGCAGAAGATGAGTCAACTGACGTCGACCCTTTGTCATATTTCCCTCTCCGCTTGATTCAAGTGAGAAGTTCACATCTGGCGAAGGAGTATGGGGAACCCGAGCTGATCCCGAGCCGATATGTCAACTTCTCGATACCAAGTCGAGCCGAGACCAAACCGATACGATCCCATCCGACACTCAGCAAATTTCTTTCACTCTTGTCGTTCAATGTTTCTTCTACACCACATTCCTTGAGAATCAACTCATTACTGACTTCGTCCATTAGTGTTTTACTGCAAATATTCCGCAGGAATTGCATGCCAACCGCGTTCACTTTTCTCCCATCCTTTTCTTGATACGTCAAGGTCTCGCAACCATACAGCACAGTGGGTGCAAGCACCGAATTATATATTGCAGTTTTAGCTTTATTCGTTACATTTTTACTTCTAGTAATATGTCTGGATATCTCTGCATCTATCTTTCCATGAGCAGTAAGTAAACTTCCAGGATACACGAAATCATCAACTTGTTCTATCCTCTCTTCGTTTAAGGCAATGTTGCATACTGTTTTTTCATTCTTTCTTTCAAACACAATAATTTTCGTTTCATGCACGTTAATCTTAAGACTAGGAAGATTCAGAAATGTACTGGAAATTTTTTTCTCGAATTTTCATGCTCCCCCCCCCCTCCCCAATTTGTTCGACTCCTCAACAAAACAAGTGCGTATTTTTTTTTTGTTTGAAAAAAAAATTGATATTTAGAGGTTCCGCAAGCCCCATGAAGTTTAACGCGTATTTCCTATAAGAAAAAATACGTTTTTGTAAATTTTATTCAGAGTCGTCAATATTAGGTGTATCTAGTTGAAACTCAACATTTTTCTTTACAATTAACCTCAGAATAGAAATAAAAAATTACTTTTTGAATTTCACCTCCATGAGTCTGTTTTATAAGGTCCCAAAAAAAACCTCATAAGTAAAAAATTGGGTTTTGCGAGTTTTTGGCGCTAATAATTATTTTTTTGCGGTTTCTTTCAGTACAAATTGTTTCTAATACATAATATAGTACTTCCTACTGATCATTAAATGTTTAAATAGTTTAAACAATGTATTATTGTTTAAAGAAATTTTCTCTTAGATTAGAGTTAGAAAGTCGCGGTTTTTTCGAATTTTTAAATTTTTCAGTCAGAGTGAGGCAATAATCAATTAAAGTTAACAAAAATGATTTTTTGAACAACTTATTTTCATTTATAACAATATTTATCGAGAATAATGCTAGAAAGTTGCGGTTTCTTATGAAATTTTCCACTTCTCATCCACTTTTCAATTAGAATGAGGTAATAATTAATTCAGGTTAACAAACATAAATGTTTGCGACATTGACTTTTTGATGAGACCATTATCAATCGATAGAACGTTAAAAATAATTAGAATGTGTCCCGGCTTCTTTGTAAGTGGGCCCTTGTTTAAGAATTATGAGCTATTGAAAATCACGGTCGCCGCGGCTGCCCACGGTCCACCGAGTCGCGCGCGGTTGCTTTCACCAAGCGCCGCCGGTGCAGCGGTAAAGGGCCTGTCTAGCGACCACGCTGCCGCTGGTTCAAATCATTTTGTCGACATTTTTTTAATATATATTTTTTTATTTGTCGCATTGTAAACATGTCAAAAACATTATTAAAAATAATAATAAGTTGTTGAAACAATTATGTTTGTTAAACTGCATTTATTATTACAAAGTAAACTCCAGGAATAAATTCTATCTACAAATTGTATAAAAATGGTGCAGCACACTTATCCACTCAAAGATAAAATTTATCTGGTATAAATATTCATGTCACATGCGTGACAGTTATCAAGTGACACTTCGATGTCACCTCCCTATTGAAAAAATCCTGGGGGAAATACTCGTGTAATTTTTGGACACGATTAACACGAGGAATCCCGCGAGGATTTTCAAATTTCTCTAGGAAATCCGTGAGTCAGGCAGTTGATCCTCGCGGATTTCTTCGTGTAAATCCTGTCCGAAAATTACACGAGTCTTTTCCCCAGGATTTTTTCAATGGGGAGGTGTTTAGTATCAGTGTCACTTGACCAATGTCACGCAAGTGACATAAATATTTTCGCCAGATAAATTTTATCTTTGAGTGGATAAATGTGCTGCAGCATTTTTATCCAATTTGAAGATAGAATTTATTCCTCGGTTTTACTGTGTACCTCACTCTAAGTGATAGGAGCGTAACTCGAAACGTGGAGGACCCCCTGCAAAAATGTTTAGGAGACTCCTTTAAAAAAATGTGCTGTTCATATAATATAAAGTATTGTCCTATGTTAAGAAAAAGGCCGATTCATAAATTGCTTAGTAGTGAAGAACATTTTTCAACAAATTTAAAAATAAAAGCCTATAAATTATCAAAATTCCTATTGACTTATCGCAAATATCAACTATCACATTTTTCGTTGTGAATTCGTCTCTTTTCGTAGAAAATTCAAGTACTTGGTTGAAAGTTGAACTACTTTGTTGGAAATTTATTTTTTTTTAGTCGAAGATTTATCATTGTAGTTGAAAGTGCATTTCTTTGGTTAAAAATCTAACTGTTTTGTTGAAAATTTGTTTTTTTTGTTGTTTTTGAAAATGTATCTTTTTAGTAGAAAGTTCAACTATTTAATTGAAAATTCATGTATTTTGTTGTAAATTCACCTTTTGTGGTAGAAAATTAACCTTTTTAGTTGAAAATGCAACTGTTTCGCTGTAAATTAATCTCTTTCAGGTACAGATTTAATGATCGTATTTCTTAAATGATTTGAACTGTTTAGTTTTTAGATAAAAATATTTTTGGTTGAAATATCAGCTGTCACGTTTTTTGTTGAGAATTCATTTTTTTTTTGTTTAAAAATTCAACTATTTTGTTGAAAATTCGTCTTTTTTTGGCTGAACTCGACTGTTTTTTTTTTATTTAAAATTAAAGTAGTTTTTAGTATCAATATAAACTATTACATTTTTCGTTGTGAATTCATCTCTTTTGGTTGAAAATTCAAGTGCTTGGTTGAAAGTGGAACTACTTCGTTGAAATTTTTTTTTTTAGTCGAAGATTTATGATTTTAGTTGAAAGTTCATTTCTTTGGTTAAAAATTTAACTATTTTGTTGAAAATTTGTGACGCGCTCCAAGAAAAAGCACCTAAGCGTCTAAAAATCGTTTTCTTGATTATGATCATTTTAGATCAAACCAACGTCCCTCTTTCAGAATACGCAGTCCGAATGAATTTTTATGCAGTCGTTGTCATACCGTAAGCGTTTGTAATCGGCGGTTCGGAGTATGTCTAATCGGCTCCTCGCTTCTTTTCCTTCTGCTGTAAAATCTACTCCAGGTCGCTTAGGTACTTTTTATCGGAGTGCGTCATATTTATTTTGTTGTTGTTGAAAATGTATCTTTTTAGTAGAAAATTAACCTTCTTAGTTGGAAATGCAACTGTTTGGCTGTAAAGTAATCTCTTTCAGGTATAGATTTAATGATCGTATTTTTTAAATGATTTGAACTGTTTTAGTTCTAAAATAAAAATGTTTTTGGTTGAAATATCAGCTATTACGTTTTTTGTTGAGAATTCATTTTTTTTTGCTTGAAACTTCAACTATTTTGTTGAAAATTCGTCTTTTTTGGTTGAACTCAACTGTTTTTTATTTAAAATTAAAGTCGTTTTCAGTTCAAATGTCAACTATTACGACTACTTTGTTGAAAATTTATTTTTTTAGTTGAAGAGTTGTCATTTTAGATGAAAGTTCATTTCTTTGGTTGACAATTTAATTAGTTTGTTGAAAAGCCCTTTTTTGAAAATTTATCTTAGTAGAAATTTAAGTATGTAATTAAAGATTCAAGTATTTTGTTACTTTGTTGAAAATTTATCTTTTTTTAGTAGAACTTCAACTATTCAATTAAAGAGTCAAGTGTTTTGTTAAAATGTCGTCTTTTTGGAAAATTTGTTTTTTTTTTTTGATAGAAAATTAATGTTATCAAAAAACTTATAAGTCAACAAAGTAAGATTTTACCAAACCCTCCTCCCCGCAAATCGTCTTACGTACTTTGTGGATGACCCCTTGAATAGATTTTTGCTGCTCAGCCTAAGAGGCCCTTCGCAGGAGGAGGCCCCCCTGCAATGCGGGGTTTCGCTGTACAGTAGTTACGCCACTGCTAAGTAAAAAGTGGACAAAAAGTTGGAAGTTTCATAACCGAAACTTTCAAGCATTATTCAAAGAGAATATTATTACAGACAATAATAAATTGTTTCAACAATCAATTTTGTTAACTTTAATTGATTATTGCCTCGATCTAACTGAAAAATTGAAAAATTCTAAAAAACCGCGACTTTTTAACTCTATTCTAAGAGAAAATTACTACAAATAATGATAAATTGTTGAAACAATTTATTGAAACATTCAATTAATTAAAGTAGTATATTATGTATGAGAAACAATTTATACTGAGAGAAACCGCAAAAATATAATTATTAGCGCCAAAAAATCGCAAAACCCGGTTTTTCACTTATGGGAGTTTTTTGGGATCTTAAACGGAATTCTAGAGGCGAGATTCAAAAAGTAATTTTTGATTCCTATTCTGTGGCTAATCGTGAAGAGAAATGTTGAGTTTCAACCCAATACTCCTAATATTGATCATTCTGAATAAAATTTAGAAAAACGTCTTCATTTCTTATGGGAAATATGTGTTAAACTTCATGGGGCTTGCGGAACCTCTAAATATATTTTTTTTTCAAAAAAATACTCATTAATTTTTTGTGTGGATTCGAACAAATTTGGGGGGGGGGGTGAGAGCATGAAAATTTAAAAAAAATTGGATCACCCTACTTAAGACCCATACTCTTCATGATGGTATCCAATCTGCTCATCATTCTCTGCAAATCATCGACTGATTCTGCCGTAACAAACTTATCATCTGCAAATGCCAGTCCACGCACTTTCAGTGTTCCGAGATCAACATCTTTTGCGTCTGAGACAGCCATTCTTAGACATTCGTCCATGTATAGATTAAATATCCAGGAGGACATAACGCATTTTTGCCTAACGCCGTGCCTTATATCAAACCAATTGTTCAGTTGTCCATTTACTCTTACACTGTAGAAAAAAAAATCGGTATACGAGTTCGACGAGCCCCCCCCGTAAGAGTTGAACGGAAAACTTTCATAATAAGTAAAGAATTTCACATTCAAAATTTTTGGGCAACTTCAGAGTGTTGCCATTTTTTGGTTTTTGAGTTGATCGAAAAGTTAGAACTCGCGGAAGTCTTGAAAATTTTTGCAAAATGTTTCGACTTTTAGATTTTTACTTTTTTTGAAATTATATTTTTGCAAATAGTTCCGGCAGAATTTGCCGGAACCATTTGCGAAAAGCATCAGAAACTGTAGAATTATGCTGAATCTACACAAGTAGATAGGCTAGGCCGGTTGTGGATGTAGATTCCTTTTACCGACATGTTTTACCGACCCTTCTAGAAGAGTCAGAGTTGGTGACGTCATTGGTATTATTTTTTGGTGGCAGCAAAGGTATGTTTGTCACTTCTTTTTAAATTTGGAGCGAAATTTTTCCAAGAAGGGCATCCGGCGGTTGAGCAGCTCTTTCTTTGATATTATTATTTGACGTTTGATAGGAGAAATATGATTTTGTTTTTGAAATTTTTTCTAAAGTCGGAACGGCACATTAGATAAAAAGTCGCCTCTGATTATCTGAGGAAACTTACTAGTTATCGGCTTCGGCATCCATGGTATTTTATAATACACAATGATTTTGGCTGGTGAGAAAAGTGAATCAAAAGAAGAATGTGAGGTAACTTGAGCGGTGAGTATCGCATTTATATTTTCTGTGCAGCCCTTTCTTTGATTTTACCATTTTACGTTGTATCATTTTTAGAAATACTTCTTAGAATTTGTTGACGTGACGTACTGTTCGTCTGAGATTGTTGACCAAGGATGATATGTGCAAAATGGAACGTGGTGATAATGACAACTTTAGTTGAAAACAAGTGGGGGTCTATATAACGGGACATGAGACTAATTTTTTTCATGTGGCAGCTAGCCATCGAGTTGATGTTGTAGATGCCGAGTAGTGAAAAGAAAAGTGAACTTACAATTCGTATAAACACTCCTTTAAAAAATATTCGAGAAGTGTGACCAAGTGACAAGTGACCAAGATTATTGTTGCTCTTGAAAATAAGTTTACTGTGTTTCTACCTAAACAAATGATAAAAGTGTTTGATGAGAATAAAAATTTGCTTGATCGAATGAAAAATTTGTATGAAAAAAATAAAATGAGCATTAAATATTTGCGTGGATACTACAACCTTATTGAATTTCTCCAAACTTTGGAGCAAACAGAAAATGAGAATTTCATTTATCTTCTTATGATAAGAGAATCAATTTTTTTAGTGCAGAAAACCTTGAATTATATGTGAAAAACATTACAAAAGTTTATTTAATTAAGCATTTAAGAAATGTGCACTTTCAAGACATTTAGATTTTAAACGTTTATTTTTAGAAATGATTACTTTCAATATGAAAAATTTATCTCAGGACATGAGTAAAAAAATTTTCTCAAGTAATAACATATAAAATGTTGCTTTTTTAATAAGAATAAAGTGAGAAGTGTTAATAAATAACCTCTTGAACTACCTTGATGTAACTTTTAATTTTTTTATACTCAACTGTTTTTATATATTTTTATTCAACTTTTGATTTTTTATACTTAATTGCTTTTTCATACTCAAAAGCATTTATGTATGCATATATTTTAATTTTATTATTATTATTATATTATTTCTATCTATTTTTTTCCATTATTTATTCATTCTTTACGAGAGGGCCACTGGACCAGGGCTACTTAACCATTTTGAGATAATATATTTAATTAAAAAATTCCTGTCTTTATTTATTTAATGCGCAAATGTGAGGAACGAAATTACCGTAAACATCTTTAAGGTTATTCATTATTTCAATTCAGCATTTCAAGATTACATTTTGATTTATCCTCGTATTTTCTACTGCGTAATACAGTTTATATGAAGAAAACAAGGATGATACTCAACTGCTTTTTCATACTCAAAAGCTTTTATGTATGCATATATTTTAATATTGGAATAGATTAGATAAGATAAAATTTAAGAGCCAGTTTTTGGCGAATAGGTACTAAAACTAAAGAGAGAAAAAAATTTATATGTCAGTGTGAGATTTTATTAATAAAATATAGATATTCAATGTACATTTGTGTACAATTTATTTTTATTTATCCAGCTATTATGAGAATCATCGAATCCTAACCGTTTCACAAACAATTTATTTCCTTGTTTGCTAAGTACTTTTTCAACTAGATAAATATCAGGATATTCAACTTTAAAAATTTTGTATTCATAAAATCTACCAGAAGTAGGATTTTCTTTATAATCTTTTAAAATATACGTGATTGGTTCAGTATTGTTTTAGATGACTTACTGTGAATATTTCAGTTGTCCAATTTGGAGTATAACCTTCCTCGGATACATGTTTGAATTAATTTATGCGAACTTTATCTCTTACTTTAAATTTTGATTTCCTTAATGAACGCTTAACATTAAAGTTTTTTTATGTACTTTTAGCAACAATTTTTTCTCGATTCGTTTAGTAACATCTTTGGGCTTCATATTGATTGTTCTAGGTTTGTTATCATTATAAGAAGAAACTAAATCTGTCAAAATATTTAGCCACTTATAATAACCCTGCAAACTGAATTTCATCCACATTTTATTTCTCGAAGTGCGATTAAAACGTTCACAAATTGATGCTTTTGAATCACCAAATGTAGAATACAAATTTATATTATGTCGCTTGATTAGATCTTCCAAATGTGAATAAAAAAATTCTTTGCCTCTATCAATTTGTAAATTTTTTGGTACGCGGCCTTTGTCAAATTTATATTTCACCATGTCAACATGTCGACGTGGGTAGTGTTTTCTAGCAGGCTTATGCAGCTCTTTTACCACCTGCAGCTTGATGTCAATTTTCAAGTGCGTTCAGTCTGGCATCTAATTGAGAAATGAGCTTTGCACTTTTAGATACTAGTTCTTGTATTGATTCTAAATCGGTTAAAATTTTTTTTAAACTTCCATTCAAACTAGTTTCCACAACATCAATAATCATTTTATTATTATTAACTATTTCAGTTCGTAAAGGAGCTATAATATCATAGATAGTCTACATATCTTGTTGTATCATATATTGAACCATATTTAAATTAACTGCATCATTTAGATCTTTATCTTCAGCCACATTACTTAGTTTTTTGTATTCTATATCATAATGGCCGTCGAGGGTGAATTTAAATCCAATTCCAGGAGGACCACGAGTCAGCGTCTCCGCTCTCCTAAATTGACGTCCAAACACATCGATACTCATTTTGCAAATGATGAAAATCTCAAAAAGCATGAATTGATAAATAATTTCAGCTCCCCGCAATTCTTCTATAATAGATATAATTTCTCAAAAATGTTGTGAAATAAGTAGCGGTATCCGCTAGCTGTGACAACAGATTCCTCTACCTGTATTACCACTTCTGAGATAACTTATTCAGATTCAGTGAGAACCAGCTTAAGATTGCTTATCTGGGTTAAAAACAATTGCAGCCTATCTTATCCAGGCTTTAGGAGTTTAATCAGCTGTGTAAAGTACACACTAATCTTGAATAATTTTGAAAGCTGAAGTTTGCGATATGTCCAGACTGTTCATATTAACATTGCACAATGTCATGAACGATAGGCTGCGAATGAAACAAGTTTTTATTTGGTGATTGAAGATTGCCTTGAAAGTCGTTAGGGAATGTCTCTGACTTTTGAGTTGTTGCCGTTTATTTACACTGTGTCTTTTCCTTTGTCAAATTGCAGAGTAACACTTCCTCTCACTATTTTCCATGTCAGAGTCAAAGTTTAGTGGTAATATTCAAAGCTCGATTGAATAATTCCTCCTTTTGATTTTGTGTCTAAAGAAAAATTCTTTCATATCTTTGAGTTTTCCTCCTCCTCCTCCTCCTTCTCCTCCTCTTCCTCCTCCTCCTCCTCTTCCTCCTAGGAGGAGTATATAAATTCAGCATTCATGAATGAACAGTCATTCAAGCTGTGTCAA
>JAUMHM010087112.1:0-10548 GCA_032362435.1 Melikaiella ostensackeni | reverse complement strand
AAGAATGGTAAGGCTGCTGGTATGGATGGCATCACCGCTGAAATGCTTAAGAGCGGTGGCGAATATTTGTTTGTGTGACTGAGCGAATTTATGAGTATGTGTGCTATGCATGGTGAAGTTCCAAATGATTGGAAAAAGGCGCTTATTGACCCACTGTACAAGGGAAAGGGTGATAAGGACGACTGTGCTAATTATAGAGCGATTAGCCTACCAAGTGCCGTGGGAAAAATATTTACCACAATACTGATTGAGAAGGTCATGAGAATGAATAAAGAAAGGATCTGGGAAGTTCAATGTGGATTTATGCCAGGAATATCATGTGCAGATCAGATATTTAGCTTGAGACAGATCACAGACAAGGGTTTGTGTGAGCAGAAGAGTTTTCTGTGCATTTGTTGATCTTGAAAAAGCTTGCGATAAGGTGAACAGATCTAAACATTGGGAAGCCCTGAAAGAATATGTACTGAATGGTTAGCTTCTAAGAGAAATAAAAGCAATATACAATGCTAGTCAAGCGAGTGTGAGAGTGAATGGGAAATTGAGCGATTGGTTTGATATAAAGCAGGGCGTTAGGCAAGGCTGCGTGATGATGCCATCGGTCGTAGCTGAGAATTCGATCACGAACTTGGTTCGTTTGTCTTGATTAAGGAGCGTGCTGTCATGCTTCAAGCAGTCAACATGGTCTACCGGATCAAATTCGTGGTTCTTGTAAATTTTGCACTTCTCGTTCTTGACAATTGATTCTATCTCTCTTGGAGCGTTCGTGTCTGTAGAGATACCTCGTTCCCGCGCAAGTGGGACACCCGGATAGTATGTGCCATAGGTGCTCAGAATGTGCATGACACGGTCTGCACCTGTTGCTGAAACTTCTTGACGTAAGATGCGACTACGGTATACCAAGGTGGAAATGACACCATCCTGGCACGGGAAAATAAAACTCTCTGTACTGGAATTAAGTTCGGTCGATTGGAGGAAAGCAAACGTTAACTCCATCGACAAGGACTGATCTTTTACATTTCTGTGAAAGCTTCCGTGCATTTCCTTGGCATTGAGATTCTAAGGAAGTTGGTCACCTCGGCCTTCTCCACTTGGGTTTTAACAAGTTAGCCATCTAGATAGAGTAAATACACTTTCCTCACTTCTGATGATAAGATCCTGGCCAAGGGTCTCAGCCACCTACTTCGCGGCTTTGTAAAAGAACGCTCCATTGCCAATTATTTTGTGGTTCCTTACCATTCTTAGGAAAAGATCTCTTCCATTTGTCACGATCTGGGCTGTGCCCAGCAGAATTCGGTCATAAAGACACTGTATATCCAAAAGCCCGCGCACGCCTTCATGGCGTGGAATGTATAAGAGTGAAATGGATGAGTTGATCAGCAAGCTCTTTCGCATATGCATGATCTTACGTATGATGCTATCGTGGACCGTCAGCTCGTTCTTTGTCCACAGAGCCATCTCAAATAAATAGATTAGAACCAAGAAGGCAAGCATCTTAGCTGCAGATATGTCGTTCAACGCCGATAGATTGGAAGACCAAATCTGTCAAAGCAGACGTTTGTATCTGTTTCGGAGAGCCTCCATCACTGATGTTATATCCTGAATGCGGTTTTCTGTCACGCCTAGGTATAGGTAGGTCTCTCCAGCGCAAAGCTGTCAAGTAGCACTCCTGTCCACGAGCTCAGGGTGGTCGCGAACGCTAGAAAGTCGTCTCGCTTCAGGTGAATCTTGGCACACTTGTCTAGTCCAAAGTTCATACCAATTTCTGGTGTGTACTCCATGACGATCTCTAGAGCATCCTTGAGTTGCTGTGTTTCAGGTGCGTAGATCTTTAAGTCATCCATATAAAATATATGAGTGACCTTGTGCTCGCGATTTTTAGTATCGCCGTAGAGGTACCCATGAGAATTACATAGTCTGAGTGATAGTGGCAGAAGTGTGATGTAGAAGAAGACGGGGCTCATGGTGACATCCTGAAAGACGCACCTCTGGAAGACAGATGTTGAATCTATAAGAGGTTGTAACAAAAGCTTTCTGGTAATCAATCCAGTTCATCGATAAATTGCATTTGTAAAACAAAGCATCTTTGCAGATGCTTCGGTCGATTAGCAGGTTCTCCCGACAGCCTGCTACGCCTCTTTTCGATTCTCGCTGTTTGTAGTCCAGGATAGCTGTAAAGATCTTATACAGCATATTCAGAGAAGTTATTGGCCTGCATTTCTTTGGGTTGGACAAGTCGCATTTCTTTGGTAGGAGTACAGTACACCCTTATACCAGCCACTGCGGAATGGGGATTTCCAACTTAAAATATGAGGTGAAGATCCGACCCAGATTCTGATGTGTAGAAGTAAGTTTCTCCACCAAAAGTTCTTGATATGATCTGTTCCGATAGCGGAGAAGTTCCTCGTGCCCCTCAGTATTTTTTTCACCTCTTCGGCAGTGATTGATGGACATTGTTTCTCTGGCGTTATAAGGTTGTTGCACAGCTCCTTGAAACGCATGATGTTCTCAGTGTTTTCATGCAATAGGTGTTGAATTTCGTGAATCTTCCTTCAAAAATTTCCTACCTTCTCGGACGTAGGCGGATTATTGAAAGAAACAGGGGGATCGCTGAAGAGGCGCGATGCGTCAGCGAGAAGCTGTTGATTTTCCCTGACCCAGCCGTTCTTCTGCATTCTCCTCCTGGCATTAGATAAAACCCGTATTTTATCAACAATGGGCTACTTGATAGTCAGCAGCTTTGACTTGTTCAATGCGTGATGGTGGATCCCCAGTTTATGAGTAAACTTTTGTACCCTTATCGTAAATGGCTCACCAGATGTTATGTATTCAATCACATAAGGAATGCGGGACGTGTTTTGTCTAGTCCAGACAATCTTCTTGTTCACTTGATGCAAGCGCCATTTGGCCTTTTGATATATCGGCGGCTTTAGCCTTCGATTTGCATCGGCCAAAGCTCTCGCCGCATCATAAACTGAACAAGTGATGGTCCAGAGGTCGGTCTCCTCTAATAGATCCTCACGAAGGATGTCATCCATTCCAGTCAGATTTTGAGGCTTAGTAGGAAACTGGATGTTGATCCTGAAATCGTCGTCCTGGATTCGCCATTATCTCTCGGGGAATGTTTGATTTCAGCAGTTGGTCTTGATGTCACTTCCTCTTCTTGCTCTGCGGCTTGTTCCTATAGTGGCTGGGGAAGCGTTCCGCGTGTATATCCTGTTTGTTAAAGGTTGTCGGTGTCCTTTCGCAACCTCTATAGCCAAACGTGCAAAAGCTCTTGGTGTTTCTGGCACCACAGAATGGGCGAATTTTCAACCCAAACAGACAAACTTTTCACCAAACAGTGGAATTTCGAACCGAATAGCATGATTTTCTATCAAAATTGTTGAATTTTGAGAAGAATAATTAAATTTTCAAAAAAATTATAAAACTTTTGTCCAAAAAAGATGAATTCTCAACCAACAGCAGTTGGATTTTTCATCAAAGAGATGAATTTCTAACTAAATAGATGAATCTACAAACAGAAAAATGAATTTTAACACAGTAGTTTCTCTTTCAAGCAAGTAGTTGAATTTCTAACAAAATAGTTGAATCCTGAACTAGAATAGATAAATTTTCAACCAAACAGTTGCACTTTCACACTAAGAAGATGAATTTTCATTAAAAAAAAAAATTTCTACAAAAAAGACGCATTTTCAACAAAATACATGAATTGCATTTTTAACCAAAAACGATAAAATTTCTACCAAAAGAAATGATTTTTAAACCAAAAAGATGAATTTTCAACAAAAAAGTTGAGTTTTTAGAAAGGAAAGATTTTTTAGTCAAGAAGAAAATTTCAGCTAAATTGTTGAATTTTCAAGCAAGAAGAATATTTCCTACAAAAAAAAGAATTTCCAACAAAATACATAAATTCTCAACTAAAAAAGATCAATTTCCAACAAAAACTAGAATAGTTCAATTTTCAGTTGACAAAATTAATTTTGAACTAAACAAATTAATTTTCAAGAAAGTAGAAAGATTTCCTATATTATTTTTTTTTAGTTCTGTAAAACATCTCAAAATTATTTACCATTGAAACTTCTAAAGATTTTCTAAATTTCTCCTGAAACTGTATTGAAATAAGTTGTATCTTTTTAATTTTTTGAATCCCTTGAAATACTTATCTGACACAATTTGCAATTTCGAACGTTTCCTAATTCAAACCTTATAACTTTCGCTAGCTTCAAGTTTGAAATTGTTTAATTTGTGACGTTCAAACTTGAGAATATCAGAAATTCTAAAATTTATATTTGAATAGCTTAAAAAGGGTGTCAGCACCTGTGGGTGGTACCCCAATATACTTTGATTAAATAATAGGAAAATTTAAATATCAATAATATTTTACTCATATGAGAAAAATTCGAACACAGTACTTTAGATATTTGCATTTTTCTATTGCTTGAAACGAATTAGAAGAGGGTGCCAACCACATGTTCCAGTACCATCACTGGTGTTCTTATCCTATTAGATTTTCAATTTTTAATCGCTTGAATTTTCAATAATTCAATTTTAGAGTTATAGATACCTAGTTGACAAATTTTAAATCGGTTCTATTTGACCAGTGTCAAATTTTCAATTGGACAATTGGTTATATTTTTATTTGAAATCGCACGCTCCAAAATATTTCGGATCAAAATTCTGTACTTTGAAAGCTTAAAATAACTAAAACCTAACATATAGTTTCAAAGTATATTGTTTTCAATAAATATTAATTTGAGAAATTGAAAAAATCAAACACCAGAATTTTGGGCTTTTCTTTGGCTCTTTCAAGTCGCAAAAATTAATTTTCAAAAAAACGGTTGTTTTTTGGCATTGACGGATAAAGCCCAAAAATTAAAGTTGGTATTTATGTGGAACCTGAAATCAAGAAACTGTACTGGCACTGTAAAATTCTGAAAAAGATTTTTTTTTTACGAAGTTATATCAGCATTGTACAATAGGAGTAGTTTTCAGCCATAAGGTTTGGAGCTTAAAAATCAAAGTTTGTATTTTTGAGTAGCCCAAAACTCAGAGACTTTGTTAACAATTAAAAATTTGGAAAAAAATTATTTTCTGGAAATGTTATATCTACGTGGTAGAGAGGGGTTGCTTTTTGGCTATAAAGGTTGTAGCCTCAAAATTTAAGTTGGTATCTTTAATGTGCCGTTAAATCAGAGACTCTGTTAATATTGAAAAGTTCTGACAGAAATTTGTCATCAAAGTATTATCTATGTGGTACAGAGGAGCTGCTTTTTGGCATTAAAGGTTGAAGCTCAACAATCGAAGTTGGTATTTGTGAGAAGTCCAAAAGTAAGAGACTCTGTTAACATTAAAAAATTCTGAAAAAGATTATTTTTCGGCAAAGTCATATCAACATGGTACAGAGAGGTTACTTTTTGGCGTTAAGGGCTGGAGCTCAAAAATCGAAGTTGGTATTTCTATGGAGCAAAAATGGTGCGCACCAATTGGGCATGCTTCATTTTTCAAAATTGTGAATTTTAATTTAAGGGATGATTTTGAAATATAAGGGTCGTTTTTCGGTGATTAAATTTCAGGGAATTAAGGAGCTTAAGAAAAGCCCAAAAATGTAGCGAAATTCAGTTCTGAAACTTAAATTTGTGAAAGTCAAATTTTTTCGAAGAGTATTGATTTCATGGCTTAAGGGTTGTTTTGGTACGATCAGTTTTTGCGGATTTCGAGAATCCGAAAAAAGGCCAAAATTTTGGTGAAATTAAATTTTTATTTCTTTGGTATTCTAGACAGTCGAGGTGCTAGGTTAATGTAAGATGAAACCTCCACAAGAAAATTGACTTTTTGAAAAAAGTGAAGGAGTCCAAAAGCTTATATTGTTGCCCCGGAAACGACTGAAATTATGAGCTATGAAAAATGCCGAAATTTGATTTTGGAGGTGCTAGCTCAGTGGACTTGAAAAAAATGTCAAATAAAGAATAATCGCACCAATCGCCTTCGTAAGCCTCTTGCAGATATCATCAACTCCTCAATCACAATCAGCCATCACAAAAGACCAATCCTACCTCATTTAGCGTACTCAACTTCGATTTTTGAGCTCCTGCCCTCAACGCCAAAAAGCAACCCCTCTGTATCACGAAGATATGACTTTGCCGAAAAATAATCTTCATCAGAATTTTTCAATGTCAACAGTGTCTCTGATTTTTGGGCTTCTCATATGGTAATTACCAACTTCGATTTTTATGCTTCAGCCTTTAATGCTAAAAAGCAACCCCTCTGTATCATGTGGATATGACTATGTTAAAAAATAATCTCTTGTAGAATCTTACAGTGTTAATGATCTCTAGTATTTTTGGGCTCCTCACAAATACCAACTTCGATTTTTGGGCTTCAGCCCTTAACACCAGAAAGCAACCCCTCTGTACCACGTAGATAAGATTTTGCCGAAAAAAAATCTTTTTCAGAATTTCACAGTGTTAGCAGAGCCTTTAATTTTTGGGCTCCTCAAAAATACCAACTGCGATTTTTAGGCTTTGACCCTTAACGCCAAAAAGCGACCCCTCTGTACCACGTAGATATGACTCTGACGAAAAATAATCTTCTTCAGAATTTTTCAGTGTTAAAGGAATTTTGGATTTATGGGCTTCTCAAAAATACCAAATTATTTTATAGTTTGAATTTTTTTTGACTGTTTTACTTGAAAGCAACTGAGATGGGGCTTGGTTACTTGATCAGGGGTGGGTTTTTAAGGTTGTTGATTATTACTGCGGCGTCGGGGACTAATATTGGTGACTTGCAAATGTAGCTGGTGTTATTGTTCATTACGTGAAATCTTTTTGCTGTTATTTTGAAGCCTAAAAGAAGCATTACCTTCTGACTTACAGTTTTTTGAGTTTAATACTTAATCTTTCAATTAGTGGTAAGTTTGTGATGGTTCTCTCGTGTTAGAAGTTGATTTTTTGAAACTAGTTTCCGGTGTTTTGGACATCTCAAAAATAGTCAAAAATACTAATATGCTTATAATTAGGTCTAGTGCCGAAAAATAGCCCAAAATTTAGGCATGAAAAACATGTTCAAATTTCATTGTGGAGGTGCTAGCAGAACGGACCTTATTTCGTAGTTGAGTTCTAATTGTAATACATATAGGCTAAGGGCTTCCATACGATACTATCACATGCGCTATTCTCTGTTCGTGAATCTTTGTTCTTGAGATATTTTTATTTCATGATTCTGCAATCTTATTTTAAAGTTTGACTCTCACATGCATCTGATTATCTTTTTAGGCATCTTCAGAACAGTAATGCTTTTCATGCTAGGCGTTCTCCTGTAACGAGATCGAGCAAAATATGCTTTTCATTCCAACAAATAAACTCACTAAATTTGCAGACGCAGTCTCTTTTACGGCTGCAAATTCTTCAAATGCGATACCACGAACTTTGTCACAGACAGACCTTGAGAACTCTGAAAGCGAGGTTTCGAGTCTCATTAAGCAAAGGTTTGATAACCGAATGTACGCAGCTGAGTAAATCATTCTCTTTAATCTTCTTCTTACTCTTTGGAACCGAGCGTACTTATTGCTTATATATATCACAAAAACGCAAACTAACTGATAAATCAATAGAAAAATGTATACATAAATTTACACCAATATCGACTAAGCAAAAATAAAGGGAATGAAGGAGAATATGGTATTGGCAGGCTATAGAGGAATTATAGAAGAGGTAGGCGCATAGGCTGAGAAGGGTTGGGTGGAGGATGACGGGGAGCTGCTTCGATCATATTTTAGTCCAAGAAGCTATTCGTAAATTACGTAAGGCTATTTCCCACAAGTGTTGCCCCCACCCCCCTGATTTAACGCGTTTTTCCGACTTTTCTTGTATTTTTTCACCATAGCGTAACAGTAGGCTAGACTTACACCCCCCAAAATGTGTTACCTCATTTATGGATGGCCCCTAATCAATAGGACAAGAATGAAAAGCACAAGTGTATTTCAGATTGGGGTATATATATATATGTGTGGGAACACGAATATCTATGATGCAATCACATATATTTATTTCATTCAATAATATACATTTACTTTTTCCTGTAGTTAGCAATCGCGCTTGTGTTTGTTTGATCCGTCTTCGGGACACAAAAAATATTGTATTTTAGTGGTACATATTACTTGAATTGTATTAGTACCTTTTATTTCGCACACGACGCTCAAATTCTTCAAAATCTATATTCGCCCTGAAGGATTAAAGGCTCTATGTTTGTACATTGATGTTGTTTCAATCATGTCGTACGGTATTTGGCTAATCTCCTCTGTGGTCAAAGGAGTATTATCAGTACTACCCATGTTATTTTCGCGTGCTATTACCGGTACTTTATTTTTATCAAATATTAGACGTAAGCCTCCGGCTAGTTGTACTCCAACGATGAAACCATTCTCTATTTTCTTATGTAGCTGAAGACCAAGTGGCATTATTGGACGAAAGTCATTGAGGTTTTTTCCCCAATAATAAATACCATGACTAATAGGTTCAAGTTGTCTATGACGCTGGAACACTTCTGGATATGCATCTGGTACTGTAAGAATAAATAGAAATGATAGAATTTCAATACCTTAAACTCGATTTGAAATATGGAACTTATATTTTACAGCAATTTTACGCATTTTTATCATTTAATATGTTTTTCGAACGCAGACGTGCTCTCACGCAGTTCGCATGTTTCCCTGAACACCGCGTGCGTAAACGAAAAATAGTGATGAGTTATATTTTCCCAGTTTCTCAGAGTTTCCCACTTTTCTATAGTTTTACAGTTCCCCAGATTTTAGTCTTTCAATGTGGCTTATATATAGAGATGAAAACATTGTTCAGAGCTATAGTAATATAGTTTTAGGTTAGGTTGATTACAGCAAACTTTTTCAGTTTCTTAGGAGTTATAAACTAATTCTTTAAAAGAGTTTTCAAGGGATAGAGTACATCATGAAATTGGAGAGCTATATAAATTATTAATGCAGAGAAGAAACAAGGAAAACACTACTATTGACAAAAATTCCAAAAATACAATTTTAATTATGGATATATTATTATATTTACCAAGGCAGCTAGAGAAAACTGCTGATAAGGTGAAGAAAAGTATCCCAATAAGGATCCGCATTTTCTCGAAATGAAGAAAACTGATTTATGCTGAATTTCGTAAGAAGTTTCACTAATGAATCTTCTGCTAGATTTTTCAGTATATATAGGCTGAAGGCTTATATACTGTAGTATCACGTGCGTCAGTCTCTGTTTGCGAATCTTTGTTCTTGAGATATTTGTATTTCATCATTCTGTTTTTCACCGTCTTGAAGGCATCAAAAATCAAGATAAATTTCGAAGAACATGTGACAGCTAAATGTAAGAGTGTATACCAAGGCTTTTGTTATCTAATTATTTAACTTCACAGATACTGTTTAATTAGCCAAAGGCGAAGGAAGAAGCTCTTTGTGCATAATAAATTTGAAATGCCTCTCTCCGTTTTGGCAATTATATATTGAAATTTGATGACATTTCACCTTCTCTTAGAAGCACTGATTGGTTAACATACGATAAAGCTGGGTGTTTCATCCTTACAGCCTTATTCACAAAATTCGACTCTCACACGCATCTGATTATCTTTCAAGTCTTGTCCAGAATAGTAATGATGATCATACTAGGCGTTTTCTTGTAACAAGATCGAGCAACATATGATTTTTATTCCAACAATAAACTTACTACCTCCTCTAGGGGCTGTAGCACCTTGTAATTGGTAGGGAGGCTTAAACGTGCTGGAAAAGGGGGTCAAACGGCTCTCGGTCTGCATGAATGCTCTGCAAGGGCGAACAGCTTATTTCATTAGCTTCTCGTGGGACTAAAATGGAACACAAACATAAAAATTCAAAGGAAGAAGAAGGAAGAGTGGTGGCGAAGAGGGAAAGGGGTTGGGTTTGACTGGGTCAAACACAACCCTTTCTACTCTATCTGTCACTCTGTTCAGCTAAACTCGGGTGGCGGCTATGCTCTGGATCATGAAAGAATCTGCGCGAAGTGTTTCCATCATTAGATGTGCCACTGTCTTGCTTTAGACGATCAACAATTAACCAGATTTTTTCTCTAAACTTTTCTTGAATAGCCTTCTTTCTTTCAGCCATCAGCTTTTTTTTTATTCTGTAGAGTCGTCCAGCTTTTCTTAAAATCTTCACTATACGCTATATGCAGAAGACACTCCATGAAGCGTATACGTGCGTGGAGTGGAAAAATTCCAAATTCGTAATTTTCTGGCTACACAGGTCTTTTCTGAACATTTTTTAAATTGTGTGCAAAACTCCGAATTTTGCCGAAGTTTCGTGAACATTGCAGTACACTTCTCCAGGGCTAACCTGAAACTGAAGCTTCAAATTATGTTGCTCTTATGTATACTCTCTACGATGCCTGTGTTTGGCCGGAGCGCCCACCGTGGGGACTGGTCGAACCTCATTGGACAATCAAGTCTTTTTCAAAAAACCGGGAGGACGGAAAGCCAAATCGGATTGGTATTATATCCATTGTCCCT
>JAUMHM010087111.1:0-10548 GCA_032362435.1 Melikaiella ostensackeni | reverse complement strand
TTTGCACACGATTGAAACCCGAAACACCTCCTTTCATCATAATGAATCATCGTGAAAGCATTAAATCTATTATTATAATTAGAATTGTTTGCATAACAAACAGTTCGTGCCAAAGAAGATAAATCATAGCATAGAACTATAAAGAAGAGAGTTTAGATTAATTCACCAAAAAACGAAATCTCTGTAGTAAAAAATGGCAAAGTAATGCATTTTGTAATAAAAATTGTTTAAATAATAAACGATTCTTGCCCAATAGAAATGAGTCATAGTACAGAATTATAAAAAAAAGATTTTAGTTAATTTTACGGAGAATAGACACCTTTGTTCTGAAAACTAACAAACTTATGCATTTCTTAACAGATTGCTTAAATAATAAACAATTCTTGTTCAATATAGATGTATCATAGCACAGAGCCATTAGAAAGATATTGGTATTCGTTTCTACGTAGAAGAAGTTCTTTGCAGTTAGAACTTTCACTCCAAAAAATATCTGTTTAAAGTATCAAAAATCAGACAATCCTCAAAAAACTACTTTTGTAGACTAAATTTCTTATAACAAAACGAAAAATAATTTTATTCATATAATACTGCTAGAAGTTGTTTCTGGAGAGTTCTTTTACTGATACTGGTTATTTCCGAATAAATCTTTTTTTCACAAAATGATAGTTTCCCAAAAGAAATTTTTCCATTTTCATTATTAAATAAAAAATGATTAAAACCGTTTTCCAAAAATGGGCCTTGAGTCATCCATGCGCAACTAAATTAGCTCTCAATATAAAAATAAAGTTTTGAATTGGATCAAAATTGTAGGGTGTGAACTAAATTATTCTCAACGGCACTTTTTTTACCCACTTTTGTATTCAAACAGTTCTAGTGGTAGTATTTCTTAGACGCTTTTTAAGTTTCTTCTTGTGAAATTGAAGCTGATTAAATATCAGTAAGGTCTGTCAAGGCTGTCACGTCACTTTTGATATACAGGTACAAAATAACATTAAGGTAGTTTTGGAAATTTAGCCCAGGTGTACTATAGGTTCAAAAATGTTGACCTCTCTACAAAAGTTATATTAAGTCGGTGGAAAAAATCACTGAAGAACGAAACAAACAAACTCATAGCCTAATTACAAAAAAGGTTACGATTAGATGAAGGTACAAAAACACAGTGAACAACGCAAATTGCACAACAATGAACTTTGGTTTATTTTGTTGAGAAATGAGTCAAAACGAGTCAAAAAATTATGCGGCTACCTTAGAATGACCCAGTGACGATTTTGAATTCCAAAATTTCTTATTTTCGACCCACCCAAATAAGCATACATAATTTTTATTAACAAATTATATTACAAATTGCGTTATATGTTATGTTGCGTTATATGTTCATGCAAAAAATTCCTTTTCTTAGTAAAACCTGACTTGAATGACTTCATAATGTTATTTAGCTGGAAAGGTTTATTCCATGTCAAGAATTCTCATTTTTGTTAACAAGCTATGTGCATAATTGTTTAATATTCGTGTAAATGATGGAAAAAAACTTTTTCAATCAATGGCATGGCGTTTATGAATTAACATCTTTTAAAAGAGTGTTAAAGAAGTACTTTCTCTATTTTAGTACTTTCTTTCAAAATTCTTTGACAGCAAAAACAAAGCTATGCGACTATGAAGAAAGTTTTTATATAATTTATTGCTAATAACAATTGTAATAATTCAATTAAAATAAACATTTTCGCAGGTTTTAGTAAAAAAAAAATTCAACTGCATGAGCATACGCATATAATGCAATTGTTTTTTTAATTTGGTAATAAAAAATATGATTGAATTTTATGCAGAGTATTTTCGAAAATAGAAATTCATAAATCGCTCAAATCATGCGACCTGTAACTTAATTCGCTCGCGAAAATCCATTCCCGAATCACTGTTAATCGTACTAACCGTTTTATAGCCCCAAAAGCAATGTTTTTACGCACTTTCAAACAATTCTAACTTTGAACACAAAATTTAATTTTAATTTATAATTTTCTATTATTTTTTACTAACAAAGACTCTGCTTACAAAAAAATTATTATAATATTGTGGCCCATAGAAAATTGGTTAAAAAATAAAAACTTGAGCCCCGATGCGCGAGGTTCAAATATTAACCAATTTCTAAATATTTTCTTGTCCTCGATTTGTCTTCCCCAAAGGCAACTTTTCCTCACTACGCCGTTTCTGATTTTAAAAAATCAGTTTTTTCGGCTCACCGTATTATACAACATTAACGATTAACCTGTTAGTGGACCGAGCTGGACCAGACAATTATGGTCGGTATTCTATTGACTGTATCAGTTTCACTCGCCGCTCACAAGCGACAAAAAAGAGTATAAAAAATAATTGCTGATAGCCAATTATGTAATTGTTCTAAAACTTTATTTCTTAAGTCATTGAATTATTTGAAATTTTTTAATTATCTCAAGCTTTAGCAGAGCTTTCTATCACAATTTGGAGCTGAGATCGCATCCTCCTCTCTAATTAACTCAGTCAGCTAAAATTATGAATTTTTTTAAAATTTGCATGATACCTATCTCTAAAGAAAATGTCAAGGTATCCACCTGATATTTTGGACTCGTTTTGACCCATTTTTCAACAAAATAGAGCAAGTTAATGTTCACGGTCGTGAAATTTGTGTTGTTGAGCGTGTTTTTGTACCTGCAACCAACCTTAAATTTTTTTATAATTAAGCTGTGAAGAACCATGAATGGAGAATTTGTGTCCAATAAAATGACCTTTACAACGTAGTTTGTTTCGTTCTTTAGCTGTTTCTTCCACTGACTTAATCAAACAACAACAACAAAACAGAGATCAACATTTTTTAAACCTATAGTAGGCTCCGGAAACGACGACCACGATCGTTATCGGAACGATCGATTCCGACGCAACTGGAGGTATAAATTATCCGACTCGTCACTTCCCACAACACCAGAAAACGATCGAGTCGGGAAAATCACTTCACAATAATCCGAAAAATGCAAAACACTTGACGCTGTGATATGATCAGTTGATCGAATTAAGAGCACTTTGCAGTGGAGTATGAATTTTGACTTTAGAATTTCCAATTAAGCGCGAGCACGGTACGAATGAGACTTGTGTCGCAATCTAGCTTTTTCACGACCTCCCTCAGTGAGAGTCAAAACCAGACCGAGAGAAAAAGGTTGGAAACCCGAATCAGTAATAGTATTAATTTAAAGAATGCAGCGCGTTGAACTCGGCCTGAGAAATGGCCACGAGTACCCAACATGAAAGTTTAATCTAAACCACCACACTAACATCACACCGCTTTACACAAGCGAAGCTGTCGAGATGGTTCGAGCGACAGGTCCTAAAAAAAGTGATAGCGTGGAATAATAGCGTCAGGGACAAACTCTCAAGGACCATAAACCTTATTGGTAATAGTAAACACTTTCCAACTAGAAAACTCATTTAAGATTGTAACTGAATCAAACTAAATATGTTCAGAAAGAAATAACAAGGTTACAAAATGTCAAAAAACTATAATTTTTATATTTTAACTATCTTCTTCATTCTTGGCGCGGTTTCTTAGCGTGTCGAAAATTGCTGGTTGCTGGTGGGCGTTTATTGGAGTGGGTAGTGATCTACGGTAGATGATCCAGTTGGTGTCATGAATAACCAATTGTATGTGTTTGTTTATGTGTGTGTGTGTATGTGTGTGCGTGTGACGGGCGGAAAGTATTGTGGAGATCCGCGGTATTAATCTTTTAGCTGGTGGGCAAAAAGGTGCTGGAGAGCTGCTGTATTAATCCAGCAGCTGGGGGGGGGGGGTGTTGCGGTATTAATACAGCAGCCGGTGGGCATAAAAGTGGTGCAGAGCTGTGGTATTAATTCAGCATCTGAGAGGGGGCAACGTTCGCAGTATTATTCCTGCAGTCGGTGGATGTAAAGTTGGTGGAGAACAGCTGTATGAATCCATCAGCTGGGGCGACGGGAACATTCGCGGTATTAATCTTGCAGCCGGTGGTCGGAAAGGTGGTGGAGAGCCACTGTATAAATCCTGCAGCCACCGATGAGGAAAGGTGGTCATCGTCGTCGAGAGTAGAAGCACCCGGGGTAGTTTGGTTCATATCCTTATTTTGCACTAGATACAGTGGGTATTTTTTTCGATCCAAATCCCAGGAAGGACCATGGTGGGAGGTGGAACTAGTCAACGTATCGTAAGGCGCAATTTGCTGGAAAGAGCCGGCCTGTTAGCCACTTTTGGCCACTTGTTAATATCCGATCTCTTCTTTGATTTCAAAATTCTCATGAGTAATAATGAAAAATTAGAAATAAAAAATGTTTTGCTCAACTTAGAACTTTTTGAGAACGGCAAAAAAAACGTTTTTACATTCACATCATAATGAGATAATGAGAAGGTATAAGTTTTGTGTGAAAACTGACTATCGTGGATTTCATTGAATCAACGTTTCGAGGCCCCCTGGATCCGAAAAAAAAGGTTTTACGATGGTGTCTGTCTGTCTTTCGTCGTTGTCGTCATCGTCGTCGTCGTCGTCGTCGTCGTCTTCGTCGTTGTCATCGTCAGTTCGTTAACCAGCCTTTTTTGACCAACGATTCTGATTTTAAACACCAAAAAAAATAATAACAAATCAAAAGTTTTATTTCGCGGTCAAACTATGCAAGATACAGAAAAAAATGAATTAATAAAAATTTTTCACTTAGAAAAGATCTACAAAATTGTATTTGAACATTTTTTGATAGAACGCGTAATTCCTGTTTAAATTGTGAAAAATAAGAATAAAAATTAAAAACTTAAATTTTTGGAAAAGCGACACAAAATACAATCAAATGTTTGAAAACCAAATTATTCACATAAAAAAGGTCTACAAATTTCTTATTGACCATTTTTTCGAGAAACGGCACAAGATTCAATAAAATGTTTAATGAAAAAAATGTTCATCCAGAAAAGATCTACAAATTCATTATTAACCTTTTTCAATAAGATGCTTAGTTTTTTCGCACTGAAGTAAAAAAATTTAATTTTTGTAAAAACGACACAAGATAGAATAAAATGTTTTATGACGAAATTGTTCTCCTAAATATTTCTACTTTGCTTCCAACCATTTTTTTATACGATACGTATTTTTCGTTTTAATCGTGAAAAAGGCCATTAGAAATAACAAACTTGAATTTATGGAAAAATGACACGGTATAATGTTATATAATACATATAATGTTTAATGGCAAAATTTTCGTCCAAGACAGAAGTCCTAGACCCAGGCACATAAATTAATATAACATACATTTAATATAATAGAGTTCAACATAATATAGAAAATTTCGCGTTTTGGGCAAACTTTATTCGAACGCGAAGCGCGAGACACGTGATGAGAATGTATTCGCTAAAGCTGAAGGAGCTTTAACAAAAGGGAATTCATAATCACTAAATTACATTTGTCAATGGTTTGATCTATAATTTTGAAAGGTCTATGCATAAATGTGAAGGAAGTAGAAAAACCGAACCGCGCAGCTGGTAGATTTTTTGGATTAAGTCCTATGCATACATTTTGGAAGAATTTGAATATGTCCAACCTGAAATTTTTTCAGCTTGAATCAAAGAAACATGCCATTAGTATTTTTTTTCTATAAAAAAAAACACTTTTTCTTAAAGTTATAAGCGCTCAAAAAGTGTCAGTCTTACCTTTTTTTGAGCGATTTTAACGATTTGCTAAGACTAAGCTTTCAGACATAAAAAATGATGGTGCTATCGCAGCAGGGCGATATTTTCCTAGATATAAGCCAAGGAAATCATTTAAGAGACATATTATGAGCCCTCCCCCCACCATATTCGGGAGGTGTAATGCGTGGGGGGCACACTTCTCAATGTTATCCCGTTTTTCCAGCGAACAGCTAGTAAGGAGCTCAGGGAGTATAATACCATATGTCTCACAAATGATTCTCTTGGTAAAATTGACGATTTTTGAACGCTTGAAACACCACGAATTTTTTTTTAACAGAACAGTAGCATATTTCTTTGATTCAACTTAAGAAATTTCAGATTAGACATATTTAACTTTTTCCAAGATGTGTGCGTAGGACTCAATTAAAAAAAAAACATGTTTTTTGGCTATTTTGAAAAAATTCTCAATTGAGCAAAAAATTTTTTTTAACTTCTAATTTTTTATTATTGTTCACCAGAAAAAACTATACATATATGAAATTTGCCGTAATTCACGAGGCAATAGGGACACTTTTTGAATTTTCAAAATTTTGAATTTTTAGACCAAAAAAGAGAACAGAAGATATTAACCGATTTCAATTTTTTTCTTTACTTTTTTCGGATGTCAACGCACAAATTTGTTTTCTTCAGTTCTAACGATTCGACTAATTTGACAATTTTCAACGTGCTAACGTAAAGGCCTCTTTACAGGAGAAGTACGCAGTAGGGAAATCGCGATGCTTCTGTCGCTCTCCTCCATGTCTCTTTTCGTCTCCCTCTATCTCCTTACATTTGGGAAGAGGGAGAGGTTAGATGCGTAGGGGAGGACTAAATTTGGTCGTATTTGCTGTGCATAGGAGTGAAAAACATATCGAGTTATTATCGGGATCTATTCAATCGCGAAAGCAGCGCTTGAAAAAAACGACCATCTCTGAAAGAACACGTGTCAAAGGATAGATGCATTTTCAAAAACACCGGTCCTGATACAGAAAAAGCTGCATAACTTTTGTATTTTTGAATTTAAAAAATAGCCTGGAAACACGTCTCGAGCTATTATTTATCTCTATTGAATCGTGAAAGGATAATATTATCACACAAAAGATTGCAGTCGAGCAGCTATAGTAATAATTATCATGGTTTCTATCATTTTTTATAAGCAACTCTGAATTCGTTCATAGGAATTGTTAGAAACAGTAATAGTTATGTTTTTGAATATCAACCTATAGTGTCAGGATATTATCCTTGTGATGAAATAAAATGACTCGGCCGAACAAAAAATTGTCTACCTTCAAAATTGTGAAATAAGTGAATTTATTTTTGAAAACTGTTCATACAAAATGAAAATTTTTACTAAATGGCAATCTTTCGCATGATGATATTATTCTTGAGATAAAAAAAAGTGACTATACAGAAAAAAAAATTTCTATGTTAAAAAATGAAAAACCAGAGAATTTGTTTATAACGACTGTTTATGATAATGAGAATTTTTTTAGCGATTATCTTTTGTTTTAAGATGTTATTCTTCAGATAAAAAGAAATTATACCGCAGAAAAAAAAATTCTTTTTAAAAATGCGATATAAGTGAATTTGCTTGTGACAGCTGTTTATAATAATGACAATGTTGTTTAATGGCAATATTTGCTATGATAATATTATTTTTAAGATGGAAGGAAGTGACTCCACTATAAAAAATTCTATGTTCAAGAATGCGAAATTAATAAATTTGTTTATCAAAATTGTTTATTGCAACATCAATTGCTGTTGAATGACAATATTCTGTATCAAAATATTATTTTAAGATGAAAAAAATGATCCCACAGGATAGAAAAAGTTTCTATGTTCAAATGGTAAGTGAATTTGTTTATGTTGGAATTTCTCAGTATTATACACCCACCCAAGAGCAGAAAAATACAGTCTCAGGGATGTACAGATATAAGGCTCGAGCTTCACATTTTTTACCTGAAATTTAACTGGAACTTCAGCTCTCGCCTCAACGGAACGACTAAGTCGGGACCAAAAGTCCTGACATGACACCTGGTTTTGAAGCTTTATTACTCGACGAGAAAAAATCGCAGAATGTTCAGTTAAAAACAGAAACATTCTTCAACATTATACTTGTAACACAATGTCAGTTTGATTTTCATAAAAATTTTTTATCTTTCTTGCAATAGAAAATGTGTGAAAAAACAAGAGAAATAACCTAAACTTTCACTACGTCGACTTTGAAGTCCTCCACACGTTCAAAAAATTGATAACCAGAAATTTGAAAAAAATCCCGAATATTCTGTAACATGTACTTAACAAATGGCAATTTGTTTTACTTCAATTCAATGATTCTTTTTATTAGTAGAGTTAAAAATTTTTAAAATAATTATCTCGGCTCTGGATAGGAATTTTGAGTTGAACTCTAGCTTAAAAGAAGCTTCTCGATTCAGCGGTTCAATCTCAAAAGTTGAGCGGTCAATTAGAATGATTGATTCTGAATTAAAAGCTTCGGAATAATGACTATCTTAATGAGTTTCAATACTGGAAAACTCGTATTGAAAAAACGTCTTTTCTCAGCATTATCCAATTTAAGCATGAAAGAGATCCCTTCCAAAAAGTGGTCGAGCTCCCGTAAGCCACAGGCGTACACTGAATGTCTTCTTCACTGCACATAAGACACTACGAATTTTCAAAGAGTCATGGCCTACGTCTATGACTTACGGAAGCTTGACCCTTTTTTGGAAGGGACCTCTTTCACGCTTGAATTGGACAATGCTTAGGAAGGACGTTTTTTCAATACGAGTTCTCCAGTATTGAAACTCATTAAGATCGTAATTATTCCGACGCTTTTAATTCAGACATTAATCATTCTTATTGACCGCTCAACTTTTGAGATTAAACCGCTGAATCGAGAAGCTTCTTTTAAGCTAAAGTTCAACTTAAAATCTCTATCCAGGGTCGAGATATATATTTTTTTTACATTTTCAACTCTACTTATTGAAGTAATCATTAAATTGAAGTAAAACAAATTGCAATTTGTTATGTAGATGTTACAGAATACTCATGATTTTTTTGAAATTTCTGGTACCAATTTTTGAACGTGTGAAGGACTTCAAAGTCGACGTAGTGAAAGTTGAGGGTCATTTCTCCTGTTTTTCACACATTTTCTGTCACAGGAAAGGCAAAAAATTTTTGACGATAATCAAACTGACATTGCTTTACAAGTATAATTTTAAAGAATGTTTCTGGCTTCGACTCAACATTCTGCGATTTTTTTCTCGCCGAGTAATAAAGTTTCAAATCCAGGTGTCAGGACTTTTGGTCCCGACTTTAGTCAGTCTGGTGTTAGCCGTCGGGACTATATCCGCAATTCGCCGAACAATTATCAAAATTCTTATCTTGTTGCATATCCTCTTTTTTCTACTATTTCTTATTATTGATTCCTATTCATTTTTACTCGCCAGATTATAGATCTTTTATTCCACTGATTTTTGTGTACAGTTAAATAAATACAAGAGTTAAACGGAGAGAATCGTTTACTCATTTTTTCCAAAAGGTTATGGGCCCAGTTCCTAGTGCTTAAAACTAAAGTGTTATAAGGAATAGTGATTAGTGCGAACGAAGGAAAACAGTGTATAAGACTAAAGTGTCACAAGGAACAGTGTAAACTCAGAGAAACAGTGTGCGAAACAAAGTGTCTTGTGAAAGCATATTAAAATGAATCAAGGCTATAAAAATGGCTGATTTTATGAGTACAGTAGTGCAAAAGTTAAACGGTGAAAGCTGCTCTATATGGAGCCAGAAAATGGAATTGTTGCTCATCAGGAATGATTTGCGGGACGTTATAAAGGAGTCCGCTCCAACTGCTGTGACTCAGCTTGGAACAAGAAAGACGATCGAGGGCGTGCTACTATGGGGTTGCTTATTGAGGATAATCAGTTAGTGCACATACAGGACGCGGAAAGCGCTAAAACTGCCTGGACGAAGCTTAAAGAGCACCACCAAAAGGCATCGCTATCAAATGTAATATATTTGTATAAAAACGTATTCAGGTTGCGTCTGTCTGAATGTGGTGATATGGAGGAACACGTGTCGGAGTTGCTAACTCTTATCAACAAGCTGACGACATTAGGTGAAGTGCTAAAGGATAAATTAAGGGCATCGTTACTTCTCAGCAGTTTGCCAGACTCGTTCAGTGCACTGATAACTAGTTTAGAAAGTCGATGCGAAGATGATTTTGCTCTGGTTTTCTTCGAAGGTAGATTAATCGATGAATATAGGAGACAGCGAAACAGCGTTGAAGACAATCCACAAAATTTCATTACATGAAGGACTGCATAAAGTATAAAACTTGACTATCAAATCAGCAGAATAAGAATAAGGAGGAAGACAATAAAGTTTCCGAGCAGCTGAAGCCTTCGAATTACGTCTGATTCATGGTGAGAGAAATTGAGGAACCGTCCGAGGCGTTCTTTGGAAAAGCAAATTTAAGCGTGAAGTTAAAGGACGATAGCAAGAATTCTTGGCACGTCGATTCAGGGGAGATGAGCCACATGTCCACTTTGAAGGAAATTTTCTCCGAATGCGACCCAAGTGTTAAATGCCACGTCTTATTAGCAGAGGACAACATCAAAAGTGAAGTGAAAGGCATGAGCTCGGGTGTCATAAAGTGTATTTTTGACGGCCAAGCAAGGGAGATTCCGATACAGAACATGCTTTATGTGCCACCTTTCAGTTCAAGCCTTCTATCCGTAAAGCGGCTCACCAAAGATGGGTACAGTTTAAGGGCATGTCCAAACTCGCACTCTACTACCTGAGAAGTATACCCCCATCTCAGTGGAAAATCATAAAGTTTGATGAGA
>JAUMHM010087110.1:0-10548 GCA_032362435.1 Melikaiella ostensackeni | reverse complement strand
CACGAAAGTAAACTTCATATAATTTATTTCATAGAAATTTACATTACTTTGCGTTATTTTATGATAGACTGACACAACTGTTCTGTATTATTTATACTTCTGTTTTTTATTGAATCGTAAAATAATTTCGAACTTTCTCTAAATACAGTAATGTCGTCGAATTACCGAACTCATTCGGTAATTTCTCATGAATGAATTTTCTCCTTGATGAAAGTGTCTAACCTATCGGACATCTCAGTTCTTTTATACTTTCATGACACACCAGGAAAATTTGCTTTGTCTATCTGGATGACATTTAAGTGTTTGGTGAAACACCAGAAGAGCACAACGAAAACATAGTCACATTGTTTGAACGTCTACGTGCGATCGGGTTGAGATTGCAGCCTGATTAGCGCGAGTTCTTGAGACCAGAACTTGAATATCTGGGGTACTTGATAACAAAAGATGAAGTAAAACCTAATCCGAGTAATGTATCAGTGGTTACTAATTTTGAAAGACCAACAAATAGAAAAGATGTAATGTCCTTCCTAGGTTCATCCAGATACTTCCGTAAATTTATTAAAAGTTATTCGACTACAGCAAAGCCATTGACGGAACTATCAAAAAAGAATCAACGTTTGGAGTGGACATTAGCTAGTGAGAGAAGCTTTCTGGAATTGAAAGACCGTCTTTGCTCCTTCCACGTACTCAAATACCCGTATTACAACGAAACATTTACATTGACCACAGATGCTATGTAGCAATGTAGGATTAGGAGCCATTTTATCTCAAAGAAAACATTCCGTTTGTTACATTTCAAGAACATTAAACGCACCAAAGTTGAATTATACTACCACGAAGAAGGAACTTTTAGCGATTGTATGAGCAATTAGACGACTATGTCAATATTTACTGGGACGGGAGTCATAATCCAGACGGATCATCAAGTCTTAAAGTGGCTCTTCAATGTGAAAGATCCTTCATCAAGATTTTTGAGCTAAAGACTGAATTTAAAAGGATATATGTACGTGATTGAATACAAGAAAGGCAAGGGCAACACTTCAGCTGATGCACTCTCACAAATGCATGCAATCCATCAACTGGAAGATGTATCAGGAAACTGACTCGCAAACACAGTGGTCAACACTGACGGAAATAACCCGGAGTCCGATGGCGAAATTACTACTAATAATAATGTATTAGCAACTGAGGAGATCTAAATTAACCCAGAAGCAATGGTAGAGGAAGAACCAGCAGATGAAGTTAATCAATCGCGAAAAGATGAAGAAACCACAAGCCGAAAGACGAAAAGGACATTTTCAAGGAATACTCTTCTTGAAGAATGGATCGCAGGCCGAGCAAGCTGAAAATCAAGCCCGTAGCTGGCGGAAAAGAATTGGATTGAAGATAGCAAGAAAAATATCTTCTCATTGTTGAGATTACAACTGCCAGATTGTGATGAAGAAGCTTGGATGAAATAAGTTTACACTAAGTTAAAAGACTTCATGACTAATGAAAATTGGAAGATATTGAAGTTTCACATGGAAGACCCTCTGATCACTAATATCGAGAGGTTGCGCATTCGAGTTATATTGAATCTCCTCTTGCAAAGTAAATTTAGATAACATGATTTTTCCTCCGTGAGCGACCCGACAAGCTATTAAGTAAAGAACAAAAGTAAGATTTATTAAGAGAAGCACATGGAAACGTAGCGACCGGCCACTTTGGAGAAAACAAAACCATCCGAGGGTTACGTAAGCAAACTTCTTGGGAGGACATGGAAAATGATGCAATTGACTTCATGAAGAGATGTAGAACTTACTAACAGGAAAAACTGACCCGAATCCGACCCAAAGTAGAAGCCGCGATTCCAAAAATACCGACGGAGCTAACCGAGAAAATCGCCATGGACATATTTGGACCATTGGGTGTAACGCAATCCGGAAATAACTACATCCTATCCATCCAGGACGTCCTCACTAAATATATTATCCTGATTCCATTGAAGAAGACAACGAGTGAGACTATACTGACTAATTTACTGGATCACTGCATCTACATTTTCTCTGCCCCAAAACACATACTCACAGATCAAGGTGCAAATTTCATATCAGAACTTGTCCAAAAATTCGAGAATTTATTCAGAATTAAGCATATTAATACCACAGCTTCCCATCCACAAAGCAGTGGAGCCCTTGAGAGTACCCACGGAACAATTGAGAAATTGCTGAAAACGTACATGTCAGATGATGATACTGAATGGGAGCAGAATCTGAATCGTGTATGCTTATCTTTCAATACAGCAGTCCACGAAAGCACAGGCCTGAGACCGTTTGAGATGACCTTCGGCAGAAAAGCCAATTTACCTTCAGCACTAGCAACCACGAGCTCATTAACATATCAGGAAATATTAGGTATGTGGGAAAGGCGTCACGAAGAGTATTTCGAAAAAGGGAAATCTACTATAAAAAAGACGCAGGAGCGATTTGGACGTCAAAAAGACGCTAAAATTGTACGCACTAACACTATCTTCGAACTTGTCGACTATTTTCTCTTACACAACGACAGTAAAGCCACTAAGCTAGAAAGGGAATGCCAACGTCACCTTTGTCACCCTTTGGTCACCCTGTACCACACAACTTGGCATTCATACACATCCATCGATACATCCATAATCAAACTTCGACTTCTCCAATTGCGTGATTTGTCTCAGACAACTCCTTCGATGTGCGAAGCAGATTGTAGCGAAAAATTTTAAATCAGTATGTTAAGCGGTAGAATGAACGGATTAGAAAGGCAAAAATATTTATGAGATAAACTGCTAGGAATCAACAAAAAACGCGGACTGATGAACACAACAGGTACCGTTTCTGAAATATTGTTCGGCACTTTGACCGAGAGCAATGTGGACTACATCAATTTAGAAATTGACAAATGGTACAAAGACAATAAACGCCTTGCGAGCAGTATTTCAAATCCAACAAGGATAATAAAAACCTTATTTAATTCAGCTACATACGGGGTTGATGTAATGATGGAACATAGTAAAGAAAATAGTTACATTTTCCATAAGATGAAAGATAGAATTGATAATAACACCCAAAATTTATTCATATCAAATCAAGTCACTATGTGTACCATGATTTTACATGACTTAAGCGAAGATGTGAACTTAATAATCAATTCTATTAGTGATGATAAGCATGCTATCGTTCATTCGAAATTGTTAACACCACAAATTTGGATTGTTCAACTTAAAGAATTTGAAGAAACACTGAACGTAAAATACCCAATCCCTTTTAAAGGATACAAATTACCAGTACATCATTGATATCAGCGAGATCGGAATTATGGTAGACGATGGTGAATAACTATACTCCACCAAAATACCTGTGCTAGAAGTCGATCAATTTCAAGTCCAACATTCAATTCCTATTCCTCAAAAAAGGGGTTTTAACTTCGTAGCACCGATTCCCCGAGATGAGTACATACTAATTAACGAAGAAGAAACTGTTTACGTACCTACTGATAAGAATCTGTTGAAAGACTGCAAAAAGCACGACAGCATTAAAATCTGTCAACGGATACAATCAACTTACCTAATCTCAGTAACACACATGCGAAAATCGAATAATAAAAGCCAGTATCAAAACATTAGATGAAAAGATGTGCAAGGTATTACCATTTAAAATTGAATCTACCCTGAACCGAAAAAGCGTATGATATGTTCACCTACCTAAGCTATCTCGCAGTGATAACTCTTGTTTGCTTTATACAAATACGGTATATTACAATTAATGAGGAGATGTATGCCTAACGTGTGTATAAAAATATACTGCACTAGGAACAATGTAACTAACAATGTAACACAGTCACGTATGGTATGTACCTTCCGCACCTCCTGAATCAGGAATTGACCTCAATGTAATATCCATGGAACCATTAGTAGAAAATCGCATGATCAAGCTAAGGTGCAAAAATTAGGTTTTCCTAAAATAGACACTTTTCTTTGTTAGACTAGGAAGAGGAAGTCGTCTCAGAATGGGACCCACCCTGTAGCTCCGAGGGTTGCGTCAGTTGTATTCGTATCTTCGCTACGGCAAGTCCACGTAAGTTACCTTTTTAAATAAAGAAACTGCATGAATTTACGGATCTATGTCAGAAAGTGGAATTAATTGTTTATTTATACTTGACGTCCCCAGACAGTCACATCTTTATGCTGATAATACCTTAATGTCAATAAGTTTTCTAGTTTTTGAATATTATACAATTTTGTTACTTTAACTAACTACTTTTTATGAGAGAAATGCAACCTTTTCCATAAATATTGATATAAACCAGGCGATACAAATTTAAATTATTCTACATTTTATATATTGTTATAATAATAAAGGGCTTATTGAAAACTCTCGAACTGTCCTAGAATACTGTATCATCATAATACATTTTTGTATACGTGCACAAAAACTTCGCCTTTTCGTGCTTTTGAACTGTATAGTGTGCCAGAATAATGCTTTTCAGACAGGCTTGAGGAAAAATCTACTGTGCATTCGTAAATCGACTAGAGTTCCTTTTTAATTTACTTGTTATTCTTCATCACGTCTTGTTGTAGGTCAACGGCCCTATTGAGAACCCCCTGAAAATTCGTCAATTGTCAAACACGAGCCTTCACTCAAGTTTCTCTTGAAACTTGAAATAAAGCCTACGTGACAAATTTTCGCTTTCGGGGTGTTTGCGAAAACGAGCTTGATAACCCTAACAATGATTCATGCTCGTTAAGCCACTTTCTTCTTTCACCAAGCTAACGTTGAGATCCTAAAATTCCATCAAGTCACGTAGGCAGCACGTAAACATCTCGTGGCCGATGTTCCCTTCTCTCTCCAATACATGCGCGCATCCTTCTGTCCCTGTCGTCACTTCCCTTGTGTTTTTCTCCTCTCCCCTATGACTCACCGGCTACCTACAGTAAAGAACCGAGGATCTCAACTGGTGGAAACGTTTCCTGAAGAACACTTTCAGGAAGCGTTTTCTATATTCTACAAAAAATGAAGGTAGAAGTAATGCCCTTAACTAATAATAATTAATGTTCATCAATTATTATTATTTTTTCAGTTGTTATTAAGTAACATTATTTATTTGACAACATTTTTGTTAATCAAACCAGGATGACTTTCCTTTTCCATTCCCCTTTTATTAATAATCATTTTCTTCTAGAAATATTAGGTAAACTAATTTAATACAATTTCTTATAAATTAGGGACGATTGTTTAATTAGGAATTTAGTTCTAAGTAGGTTTAATTATCCTTTTATATTTACGTTTTTTCACAGCATTACAAAACTTTCAGGTTCTTTATGTTAGCAATATAATTAATGATCAATTCTAAATACTTTCAAAAGTAATAATTCAGTTAGATTATTATTTTTACTATTACTGCACGCACTCGAGCGCTCGACGCTCGGAGGACGGTGGGTGGATGCGTGTTGGCTCCCCCACCACGTTTCCCAGCTCCAAGTTTCAGAGAGCTGGCCAATCAGGAGGCTCGAAAGTCCCACTCTGTTCCTATGCCGCCGGTACTCGTTCTGAGAGCCAACAATGAAGTGAAATTCTTACCACTAGAAATAGGATAGTGATCAATCAGCATTCTCCAACCCGTGACAGGCGTCACTTAGGAACACTCTTCTCCACACAACCAGCATTCAACCGTGAGTTTTGTTCCTTCTTTCCTTCATCTTTCACAACATCTCATTTTTTTCACTATTGCTCTCACTTTTCCTTTGTTTTTCCAAATTTTCTAACCTCTCATCTGAAATCTCCACCCACCAACCTCACCGCCTCCTTTAATACACAATCGAGTTTCCTTTTATTCCATATACCACATTTCCGATTCCTGGTAGTCGGCCCCGCTAGAGCCTGCCCCATTCTCTACCTAACGCCCCGACTCTTCCGTCGGGCTCCGCTATCCCACACAACATTATCGAGTACTGGTGACCGGCCCTGCTGGAGCTAGTCTCATTCTCTTACATAGCTGCCAGACTCCTCCGTCGGGCTTAGCTATCTACTTTCAACTATCCTCCCCCCTCTCTTCACAGTCAATCGATAATATTATTATTATTCCCATCCTCAGCCTCCTATGTCTGGAAGTGGAAATAAGCGCCCTCGTTCCAACAGGGCCATCCGCCTCCGTCGGCTAAGGCGAGCCGCCAAGGCCCAACAGGCCGGTCTTCCACGTAACCCCGAGCATCCGGTATCCGATTCATTCTTCGGGTGGACACAGCTCGACGTCATACGAGAACCACTGGGTACTACCAAACCCCGAACCAGAAAACGCACCCGGAAATCCGACATCCTTTGGGTCCAGCCGCTCCCTCCTTTCTTCGGGGACCATGTATTACCTTCCCTCCTGACAACGTCGATAGGCAGGGGAGAGAACATGCTCAATTAGAGGCACTTATCACCGCTTCCACCCCTCAACACCCGGGCTATAACACCCAGGTTTGGGATCCCAGCCCTTCCGTTGGGGACTTACGCCCAGGGCTCTCTTTCCTCTCTCCGAGGATCTTTCCTCACCAGCAAGGTTGTTCAGGTTGCGAGCCTTCACTATTCTGAGCTCCCCTATCACCCTTGTCTCAGGAACCCTTGATTTCTCGGGGGCTTAAGATCAGGCCCGACCCTCATCCTCGGAGAGACCTTTCCCACCTACCTCAGGGAAAGGGCTTTCACCCTTGATGAATCAGATACGGTCGCGAGGCCCTGCATATCCAAGCTCCTCCGTAGCATCATCCAGCACCATGAGCTCTTCCAGTCCCCACGATTTTCTGGTCCCTTTTACCCCTGAAAGACTACTTTCTACCACACACACACACGCCTTGCTCCACGAGAGGAACCAGTCTAAGTTTTTTTTTTTACAGAAAATCCGCTATTTTATGACCCTCATTTTCAATGTTATAATTTTTATCTGACAAATTTTCTGCTGCGATATATTTTATTATTAAGCAAATAATAAGGTGAATACATTTATAATACATTTATTATTCATTTTGTCTTTAAGACACAGTTTCTTTCCAAAATATTAAATTGTATGGTTTTGTAATTGTGACCAGGTTTATTAAGAATGCTTCTGTCCTCGCTCCTGCCATTCATACCGAAATCGTGTGCTGAAAACTACTGCACCTGTCTGACGACAATCTTTACTTCTCTCCTGTGGGTTTTTTCGTCCGAGGATGTAAAACACAAGCAGGTAAATATAATTATCATGAGATATAATTCATATTGAATAGAGCAAATGTGATGTTCCACAAGGAAAGGTCTCCCTTCGTCGGTATATAGTTACGTGTAGTGACATACGAGGTGTGGCTATCGAATAGCCGGACTGATGATCTAAACATTTCTATTTACCAAATTATTCAATGGAGATGTTATCCCCTTAAATGCAATCCCCTTTCCGATCCCTACACCACTCCATACGAATCTTTTATTGCTTAAAGCAATACTGCAGGTCCTTTTCTGAGAGGTCTTTCGTGAGCCGCACTGCTTTCTCCTTCACAGCATCCGCCGACTCAAATCTGGTTCCTTTAGGCTCACAAAGGGAAGGCCTCATCTGCGACATTGACTTTTTATGAGACTATTATCAATCGATAGTACGTCAAAAATAATTAAGACACGTGTCCCGGCTTCTTTGTAAGTGGGCCCTTGTTTGAGAATTATGAGCATTTGAAAATCACGGTAGCCGCGGCTGTCAAAGGTCCACCGATTCGCGCGCGGTTGCTTTCACCAAGCGCCGTCGGTGCAGCGGTAAATGGCTTGCCTAGCGACCACGTTGCCGCTGGTTTAAATCTTCTTGTCGACATTTTTGTTCATACTTTTTATTTATTTTTCGCTTTGTAAACATATCAAATAATCATTTTTTTATTCGCTCCCGGCGATTAATTTTTTTTTCAAAAATAGTTAAATTATTGGGGAATAAATATCATGCAGAAATGTTATAAACATCAGAAGCGACGTGTCAAATTTTATAGCGTAGAAAGAGACGTCTACGTTCAAATTTGGGAAAAATCAGTGTGCGTATTTATTCTTCTTTTTCTGAATCCGGTTTCGGATCCATTGTCACGATTCATGGAAGAGGGGAGAGTCGGGCCACCTGCCCCTGTCATCGATTCTCATGCATCATATTTATTTCCCAATAATTTAACTGTTTTTGAAAAAAAAATTCAATCGCCGGGGGAGCTTCAAAAAATGAGTATTTGACATATTTACAATGCGAAAGATAAAAAAAATATTTAAAAAAAGTGTCGACACAAAGATTTGAACCAGCGGTAGCGTGATCGCTAGGCAGTCACTTTACCACTGCACTGGCGGCGCTTCATAAAAGCAACCACGTGCGACTCGGTAGACCTTCGGCAACCGCGGCGACCGTGATTTTCAAACGCTCATAATTCTTAAACAAGGGCCCACTTACAGAGAAGCAGGGACACTTGTCTAATTATTCTTGGCGTACTATCGATTGATGATGGTCTCATTAAGAAGTCAATGTCGCAGAGTAGGCTTTCCCCTTGTCCAACTTTATTTGCGGGAACAGAAAAAAATCACATGGGGCTAGGTCAGGTGAGTACGGTGGGGGTTCTAATACGGGAATCTTGTTCTTCGAAAAAAACCTCTGGACAGACAGCGCCTTATGTGCTGGCGCGTTGTCCTTGTGGAGAATCCACGAGCCGTTCTTCCACATTTCAGGTCTTTTTTTTGTAAGTGTATCAATTTTCATTTAAAATTTGACTAACAGTTTCTTTATCGATGTCCACTAAGTCAACAATTACTCGAATGCTCAGACATCGATTTGTTCGAAAAATTTTACTCACTTATTCGATGTTACCGTCGGTTTCCGATGTGCGAGGATGGCCGAGATGCGAATTGTCTTCAATTATGTCCTTCCCCTCCTTTAATTTTTTAATCAATCAAAAACTGAAGTACGAGATAGACACTGATCACCATAAACTTCTTTCGAAAAATAATACGTTTTTATAGCAGATTTTCAAGTTTCAGAAAAAAAAATCAGGCAGGATATTTAGTAGCCACGCCTCGTATAGCCAGATAAATGCTCTAAGCACAAGACGAAATCTCTAGGTTGAAAAACGACTCGCCGGGGAACTTTTGAGGTGGGAACTTCGTTAACAAGCTTTTCAGAAAAAAATATAAATAAATTAGGCGAGTGCCATAAGCGCAGGTGTTATATTTTTTCATCAAACATCAAATTTACCCACTTCCGGTTACTGACCCTTGTTCCCAAAAACGCTAATAACTCCTACTACAATCGACAAAATAGAACGTTTTCTAATTTCCTAAATGATGTTGAGACATTAATTTTATATTTTTTTAAAGCAAACTAAGATTGAACCAAAAGATTACGACTTCATAGTGGTAGGAGCTGGCTCTGCAGGATGTGTTGTAGCAAATAGGCTCACAGAAAAAAAGGAGTGGAATGTAAATATATCATAATTTTAATATTTTCTCAATTAAAACATTTTTATGCAAAACATTCCAGTTTATATACGTTTATCAGGTCCTACTGCTCGAAGCTGGAGGAGAGGAACCAGTTGCTGCTGGTATTCCTGGTTTTACTTTTCAACTTCAAAAAACAGCCATCGACTGGAATTATACCAGCCAACCAGAAAAAGGATCATGCCTAATAAACAAAGGCTGCGCCCTGCCTCGTGGAAAAGTATAACTTTATTTTTGTTATGCATAGTCTAAAATTGTTGACCTATAATAATTTGCAATTCATAAATGATCAAGAAGGTTGAAAAATAAGTCGTAGGTCCAGCTAACTTTGTTTTGTAAAATATGCCGCTGCTACTTTATTACTGGTTTGCACAACCATTTTTTTTTGTTGGTGTTTCTACTCGGTTTGTTGAAATAACAATGCGAATAGTACAGAGAGAAAATTTATCGAGCCGACCAATAAAGTAGCATTGACATACTTTACAAACCTAAGTTTTGAAGTTTTGATTTAATTTCAAGGTAATGGGTGGTTCAAGTACAATAAATCTCATGATGTATGTCAGAGGCAATAATGAGGATTACAATAATTGGGCCAATCTGGGAAATCCTGGGTGGAGTTATGATGAAATCTTACCTTATTTTAAAAAGTCAGAGGACAACAAAGACCCAGAGGTATGTAAATTACTAAATAATTGAAAAAATACTTTTATATGGTATTAAATATTAAAGACTTAAATTTTTTTCAGATTGGCAAACAGAAATCGGGCTATCATGCAACTGGTGGGTATCTTACAGTATCAAAATATCCCTTCTTCTCTGAGTCAGGAAAAATAATAGAAAAAGCTTTCAATGAACTCGGATATGCGACCAAAGATATAAATGCCGAAAGTCATTTAGGAGTAACTCGTTCACATTTTACTACAGACAATGGAGCTCGTGAAAGTGCCAATGCAGCATTTATTCGTCCCATTAGAGGAACAAGGCCCAACTTGATTGTTAAGAATGAGATCTACGTAACCAGAATTTTGATAGATCCGATCTCGAAAAAAGCTACTGGTGTTGAATATAAATCTAC
>JAUMHM010087109.1:0-10548 GCA_032362435.1 Melikaiella ostensackeni | reverse complement strand
AACAATGCGGGCGGTGCCACGCACGCGCATAATTTCGTCAGTTCACACGCTCCGTACTTCGCTTAATTCGCTTTCAGTGTTTACGTTATGTGTTACAAAAATTGTGCAGGAAAACAAGAGGCAGTGCTTATTTTTCAAAACAAAGAAACATTTAAAGAAATTAATTAAATAATTTTTACTGCGAACGGAAATCACATGGAAATGGTTCATACGGACCTGATTGTTCACACTGGAGTCAAATAAAAACATGGCGAGATTTCCTCCTTTTTTAAATAATAATAATCTCGCCAAGTTTTCATTTTTTTTCCTTTCATATATTCTCCAAGCTTCTATAATTTTTTCAGTATAATACATCTTAAAACTTATCTATCGTTTAAAATGACTGATCAAACATTGATTTCACAAACTATGTTGATATATTTACTGATAACTCTTCACTTGGCGAAATTTTTTGCGTCGTAGATGTTTTTGGTGAGATTTGTTTGATAACAAAAATTTGAGTCAAGTAATGTGTTGACTGAAATTCAATAAATAATTGATTCATTCTTATTATTTCAAGCTAAGAATTTAATTTTCTTAAAATCGAATCAAAGTTTCTTTTAGTTTAATGTCTAATTCTAAATCAGTGGAATTTCATGAAGTATTAGTGAAATTCTAATGATTCAAATAGAGAAAATTGAGCCAATATAAATTAGTAGAAAATAACTAATTATATTAGTTGAAATATTTAATAATTCGATAGTAGGAAAGTATAATAATTGCTTTGTGAAAATATGTGAATTTACTGAGGGTTTTATATATTAATTTAAAAAAAGATGATATAAATTGAAAACGTGCCAAAAAAAAAAGTTAAATGAAAGAAGCCGATTGTGAAACATTTTTAATCTTATTCAAAACAATGAGAAGGCAATTTGTCGAATGCTCGACAGAGAAAACGTTCTATCAACAAAACTCTGTTTTTCTGAAATCATTGTTTAGACTATGAGCGTCTGCTAATATTCGTTATATGACGTAGTTTTTTCAATAACATATATACTACGATAAAGAACAGAAGATCCTTGCGCACGAATGTCCTTGTCATGCTGTAGACATAATTTTAAATGAAATTATTTTTGTTGATTCAATGTTATCTTGATTTTCTAATGATTTGTCCACTGACGAAGGTTCTTATTATAATCTGAGTTACAATCAGCATATTAGACAAATGGTATTTTAGGATTTTTTCAGTCATAATTCGTAAAATGTTTAAACTATATTTAGAGGAAAATCTTTTACGAAATTACAACAAATATATTATGATTTTGCAATAAATTATTGAAACTTCAGCTTTTCGAAAACTATATATATAGCCAATCTTTTTAAAATCATGTACACTTTCTACAACAAATAGGTTAATTGATAACATTGGTCAACAAAATGTCACCTATGTATTTGTGAAATCAAACACATTATTTCTGAAGTACTTTTTTGCCCTGAAATCAAATATGGCGTTCATTTGTACATTTAAAATTCTAGAGAGATTGAAGTTTCAATAATGTTTGGTAAACAATATTGAAAGGTGCGATGTTGACACAATTCATACGAATCTATCTTTGGCCTATGGCCTGGTCAAAGCTCATAAAGCAGATTTTCTTTTACGACCTCATTTTCAATCTAATTTATTAGTGAGAATATTTTGCATTTTTTGCGTGTTGTTATTAATTCCGGAGAGTCTTAAAGAGTCATTTTAATTTCAGTCCCTGTTTGACCTTCAACTTCATTCGAGGTCAACTGTTTCAAGTCAGTCTTTACGACTTATGATTCGATCAATTCTCAAGAATAATCCCCATATTCACGGATCAACATTGTTAAATCAGTTCAATTTATAGTAAATAAATTCACAATCAATCCAGTTCAAATACATGGTATCGTTTTATAGAATGGCTATGATAATAAACAACAGGTTAAATAAGGTGATCCATAAATGTTCAGTTTATTATTATTGATAACCAACAGTTCAGATTATACTTTTCGAATCCAAATTGTTATTTGAGTTCGGTATGAGATTCGTTTCACGAACCCGGTGTGTGAAAATCGACCTTGAAAGTCGGATTATTCCTTAAGCTGCATGACATCGCTCATGAACCACATTGGAAGGTGCCATTTACAACCCTGTTATAGAAATGAAAAGGCGTATAATCCCCGCTCATGGACGATCCGCCAACAGCTTTTCGAAAAGAACACGAGCGCACCAGCTTTTGGCGATGAATGCCTCATGAATACTTTATAAACATAAAAGTACACTTTTTTACCATTTAAATTGTATTTGTAGCCTATGGATCCAAAGAAATGAGCATAGAATGAAAATACATATGAAAAACGTGATATCTATTATTTCAAAAATGCCAACCTTCGGTCACTTAAATTAATACCTTTTTTTGAAGCATACTCTCGACCATCTTCCGGGGACAATTAGTTGTGAGGCGTTCAGAGAAGCAACCCTGAAGAGGAAGCTTTAGGCACCTACATCAAGAGTCAAGCTGCATTAGCAGAGGCAGATCAGGAGACAGAAGCCAGCAGGAGTCTTAGAAGGCTAAGAAAACGGTGCTTCCTGAAGTAATGCAAAAACGGTTTCCGAGGAGTTCTCTGCCAAGAAGGAAAGGATGGTGGTTTTTATTGGGTGGAAATCTCACACTTTCGGGAAGTGCGGACTCTCTCGAGTGTCTTCAAAAGATATTCCACCATTCCTCGAAGAAAAAAAAATCAACTGGAGCGTAGCATGCTTTGATAAATAGTCTCCTGATTCTCACTTTTATTTTAGCCCACAATAATCTAGGAGATACACATAAAAAATCCATCTTACATAAGCGCATTGTACCCCACAATTTTCTTTCCTTAAGATCATTTACACCTTTAGCATTCTGGATACCCAGTCTCCATCCATCGTCTGAAATTTTTCCAAGGGCATGCCGTTGGTCAACAGAAGTTTCAATCCTATCCAAGGTTACATTATAATTTATATTGTTCATGATTTAGAGTACACACCCACAAACTTCGGTCATTCAAAGGATAGTATGAAAACAAAGCCAGAACCAAAGGAGTTATGATCGTTTTGTGTTGTATACTGAGGAGGGCACCAGCCTCCTGCAGTTTAGTCTTTAAGATGGGAAAAGACCATTCACTGATTCATGAATGTGATAAGAATTCTCAATCCTGAATAAAACTTGACAAGCTTTGAAACTTCAATAAATTTCCATTACTGTTCGAAAGTTTCTCAGATTTCCAAAAGCTACAGGCACTTTAATAAATTTCCATCAATTTCCAAAAGTTTGAAATATTTCCAACCATTTCTATCAATTTTTAAAAATTCCCATGAGTTTTCAAAAGTCTCAAACATTTCCAAACATTTCTATCAATCTTAAAGAATTTCCGCAAATTTCACAGTGTTCGCAAATTCCCACAAGGTTTCAAAAGTTTCAAACATTTGCATGAATTTGCCAAACTTCCTATAACTTTCCCAGAAATCATAAATTTCCATTACCTTTCTTTTAGTTAATTTAAAATAAGTTTTGATTTTTCATGAGGAGAGTCTTTGTCAGCTTGTAGGAAATTTATTTTTCACCGCAAATAAAATAGTATAAATAAAAAAGTCATCGTTAATTTTGTTGTCATTTATATTATCCTAGAATTTTGGAATGCACGCAACAAGATCGTTCAGTTTATAAAACCTCATGGGTAACATTTTAAATTTCAAACCAGAACTTCCAATAAGAAAAAAATTCAATAAGCGTGCAAAATATTGGAAAATATTGAAAAATATTGAAAACGTTGAAAAGTAGATACGTGGAATGAAACTGACGGAATTTTTAAATGTATTTTTCAGTAAAACGGTGCGGATTGATCTGGACAACAGTTTTCGTGAAACTGGTTGGATTGTAAAAAAATACAAAATATGTCTCTATTTAAGAGAGAATTCGACACTTTTTACGAGAAGAGTCTTTGTCCAGATAGAGATACTTCCAAAATGTTGCATGTAAACCTAGAAAAAAATTTAATAATTAAGGAGCTATTCATTAAATGGACGCAATTAAAATAGAAAAAAACAATGTTAAACTATGGAATGCGATAAAACTGAATAAAATCAAATATAATTTGAGTGATATATGTATTGAATTTATAGATCACCTCACCTACGTTATATTAAAAAGAAACTGGTTATGTGTAATATTTTATAGTGATAAATTCCATCTTATTCGACTTTTTTTATATTTATATACTACACTAGTATTTAATTTATTTACAGATATGAGACTAATGCAGGCGTAAACATTCGAAACTCTATGTATGCACGCGTGAAGTTTTTTTTGTTCAAGGACAAAATTATTTTTAATGTGTGTTCTTAATTTCAATTAATTATTATGAAATTATTAATGAGATATTCATTAACTATATCACGCTATCTGTTTGGCTTATTATTCTCCCTGACTAACTGATATTTGTTCTCGCCTCCAGACAATGTTGTTTGTCGAATGACTTTCTAATTAAATACGTTATAATCAAAGCGATAATTTCAAGCTCAGAAATTGGATCATAATATTGTCTCTAGAACTAAACTACAGATCAAATCTTTTAAAGCGCAATTCTTATGAATTATGAGCTTCTAAAATTGCAAATAAATATTGAAACCTTCTTTATCAATTTTAAATTCAAACTAATAATATCATAATTCAATCGTAAAGGAGAACTATCTAATGTCAATCATTTATATTTAATTGGCTTGAAATTGAAAAACTATTTAAAAATGCGACATTTGAAATTGTAACAATTTCGAAACAGCAGCCTTAAAAATGAACTAACTCAGAATTCAAAATATCGAAAATCTGACAATCCCTAAACGACTGATTCCATTTCAAATCATCGAAAAGAAGAAAAAAATCCCAATTACCTACGCTTTTTCGGAAAATAATACATTTTGAAAAAAATTCGGCCATTTTTTGCGATTAGTCTGTTAATTTTCAAATGATTGTAAAAAAATAAAAATGAAATTTTCGGTCAATCCAGTCATAAAAATGAATCATTTGGAATTCATGTACCAAGAAATGTATGTACAATATTAAATCGGAGAACTGATTCGACACTGTGCAATTTAAAGTTGAATACCTCCAGACTGAACAAATATTACATTTTGAAATTTCTAGCTTCCACATGACGCATTTCTTTAAAGGCAAGGTTAAGAAAATTAAAAACGAATGTCTTGAGATTCAAGCCTTCAAAATTGAACAATTATTTTTAGCTTGCATCCTCGGAAAAATAAACTATTTTGCAACTGTGCATTCAGAACGTTATAATTATCAATCAGAATCATAGAAATTTTAAAGATGATAAAAATAAATATTGAAACTTTAATCGAAAATAAAATCGAATTGAGTCGGATTAATTAAATCGGAATTGTTATTTAACACTTTCCCAACTATAGTCATAAATTAGAACTGAAAACCGTTTTTCCATTTGACAAATTTCAAGCCTGTTCAAAAAATAAGATAATGCAAAATAAAATAAAGTAAGTTTCAGGAGAAGCTCGAGTAAAAAAAGTTTGTTTAAATTTTGATAAATCTATTTGAAGTATTTCAAAAAAAAAATATAGTTTCGTGTATACTAAAAACTGCGCTTGAATTTGTGGATCTGTTAAAATCTAGTTTTTGGTAATTTTTAGAAGAGTTCGAATTCGAAAAGTTATTTCATTATATTTTCTTAAATACATTTTGCAAATCCTATAACTTTTTTGATTTTCATCGAATTTAAAAATATCAAGACGAACTCCGGCAAAATTTTATGATTTTTGGACTCTGTGAGTGTCAAAACGTAAAGATCCGTAAAAAGAAAGAGATCGAAAATTCGGACGATTCCATTACACTCTTATAAATGAGAATGTAACAATTCGCTTGCAGTTTCAATGGGTAAAATCCAAAACTTTTCATTTTAATTGTGAACATTCAATGTTTAAGTATTCTAAAAACATTGAAAATGAAATAATTTGTTTATTTCTAATTGGAAACACTCAAAACGAAACAATTGAAACTATGCAGTAGGGCGGAGCGAAAAAATATTTTATATTTTTTTCAAATTCAGAGGAGATCCGAAAGTTGCAGTTTGGTACTAGTATCTCTCACAAAAAGTCACAGATAAAAAAAATATATCTTATGTTCGCGCATCCACGATGAAGCTCAAAATAACAAATAATAGTTCTATATATATAATTATTGTTTATACATAGTTTTTGTACATAATAATTTTAGGTTAATATCATTAGAAAATGTTTCTGAATCATTGTATTTTTAATCTATAATCAGTAGATGTTACTGTTATAGGTGATGTATATTTTAGAAAAAATTGTCAAGCCAAGAAGACGAACTTTTAAAAAGTCAATTTAATTTTCAACGTGAAAAAATGAATCCTCAACCAGCAAAAGAAATTTATACCAAAAAGATTAGTGTTCTACCAAAAAAGATGAATTTCCAACAAAGTTGAATTTCGCCAAAAAGACGAATTATCTGCGAAACAGTTGATTTTTCAACCTTCAAAATTTGAATTATCAACAAGAAAGTCATTTTCAACCGATAGAGATGAATTTTTAACTAAAAAAGAAGACTTCTCTACCCGAAAAGATGAATTTTCAACCAAACGATAACTTTCAACCAAGATAGATGAATCATCAAACAAATAGTTGAACTTACAAAAAAAAATTTTAGTCAAGCAATTTAATTTACAACCAAATAATTAAACTTTCAAGTAAAAAATACAAATGTGCAACAAAATAGTTGAAATTTACCTAGATAATTAAATTTTCAACCTACAAAGATGAATTTTCAACTAAATGGTCGCATTTTCAAACAAAAAAGATAAAAGCTTAACCAAAAAGATTTATATTCTTAAGCAAATAGTTGAATTTTCAATGTACAAGGATGAATTTTTCAAACAAATGGTAGAATTTTCAAAACAAAAAAGATGAAACTTCAACAAAAAAGAGTTGCACTTTTAACCAAAGAGTTAAGCTTACAAGCTAAAAAGGCGAGTTTTCTACAAGATAGTTGCATTTTCAATTAAGCAGTTGAATTTTTGAGAAGACAATTGAATTTTCAGCCTGAAAAGTTAAGTTTTCAATAAAAAAGTTTTTTCAACTATCAAAGATGATTTTTTTACCATAAAAGATGAATTTTCAACAAAATAGTTGAATTTTTAGCCTTTAAAGATGAATTTTCAACCAAATAGTGGAATTTTAAAACAAAGAGATTACACTTCAACCAAAAACACTAGCATTTTCAACCAAATAGTTTAATTTTCAAGCCAACAAGGCGAATTTTTTAGGAGACAATTTAATTTTCAAAATGAAGAGTTGAATTCTCAACCGAAAAAATGAATTTTTTACCGAGAAGATTAATGTTCTGCCAAAAGAGATAACTTTTCAACAAAGTTGTTGAATTTTGAAGCCAAGAAGACGAATTATGTATCTACAAAACAGTTGATTTTTCAACCTTAAGAACTCAAATTTTCAAACAGGAAAGTTATTTTCAACCAAGAAAGATGCATTATCAAACAAATGGTTGAACTTTCAACCTACAAAGATGAATCTCAATGATTTTTTCATATGGGCTTGAAAATTTGAATTTTCAACAAGAAAGTTAGTTGCAGTCAAGAAAGATGAATTTTCAACCCCGAAAGATGAATTCTTGACCAGAAGAGAAGTTTTTTGCTATAAAAGTTGAGCTTTCAAGATAAAAAGTCGTAAACGGATTTTTTTGTTGCTGTATAGTTTCCGGAGAATAATTATAGTTGTAAATACTAATTTTAGGAAACCCTTTCATCCATTAAAAAATTGATTTTGTATCAAAGTGACAAAAAATTTGCTATTATTCGTTATTTCGAGCTTGATCGTGGATGCGCGAACATAAGATATATTCTTTTTATCTGTAAATTTTTTTGGGAGACCCGGGTACCAAACTATAACTTTTGGACATCCTCTGGATTAAAAAAAAATTTCACAAATAATAGTTCAGGTTGGAAAAAAGGGTTGGTAAATAATTCAGTTCTCATTTTATTTTAATATTAAGAATAATACATAAAAGAGAACTTATGGTTACCTTGCGTGCGTAGTGTGCCCTTATTCGTCTATTTTTTTCTTACTCCATAACATAATTTACATTTAACATCTCATCAAATTTAAAGTCATAACTTGATTGTAGGTACACTGTTAGAAAAATCTGACTGAATTTTAATACAAATCTATTTTAAGCCTTTTCTACTTGCCTACTACCTTTTTTAGATAATAAATTGGAAATATTATTCTAACATATAAAAAATAGGAGAAAAAGGTTTTTGATAAATAATTTTTAGTAACAAGCGTGTGAAAATCACTTTCGCTTCCTGGTACATGAAACTTCCGTTGCATGTTTATTATTTTAAATTGTTTGTATTTTCAAGGATTTTATCATAGTGTACGCTTTATTGACAAATAACAGAAAGCTTTAAGATCCCACAGTAAGCCAAGCACATGAAAAACAATTTACACAGATAATAGTATTGCTAAGTAGTGTGTACTCAATCTCTTTTGAGTATTCGCCATTAATTACGATTACTAAGATAACGGCTTGCGCTATATATACTCAAGAACGGATCATTCATTTCATTAGTCACAAGTTACATTCTTAAAAACATTTTCCAAGAAAAAGTCTCCTCTATTTTTGAAAAATGAGGGCCACTATTGCTACTATCTTTATAACCTTAGCCGTTTTCTTCTACTCTGTTGGTAAGTAAAGTACAATAGATAATTTAATATATGCCGTCAAATTTTTAATTAATTGCTTTCTCATAGAGGAAGCTTTGTAACGATGAAAATTTTCGAACTTCATTTTCGGAAATATCCTGATTTACTTCGACCTCAGAAGTCCGAAAATGAGATTTTTAAAAAATGTTCGTGTGTGTATTTGCGCGTCAACAATCCTCATATTATGTTAACTCGAAAACAAGTAGAGCTAGGGTCATAAAATATGGAAGGATAAAAATAAATTTTTTTTTGATTTTATATTTTTCTCAAAAATTGTTTTTTAAGTGAATTTTCTTGCAATTTTGATTATACTAAAGCAAAAAAAATATACGCAGATTTTGATAAAATACATCTTCCTAGTGGGCAAAAAAATGGAGAACGTCTTTACGGCATCCTTACGACACTTTTACGACGTCGCAAAGACGTCCTATGTCCGTGTCGTAAAGATATCTTAAAGATCTTTAAGACAATTTAATGTCGCAAAGACGTCTTTACATTATCTTCACGACACAGACATACGACGTCTTCGCGACGTCGTAAAGATGTCATAAAGAAGTCGTAAGGACGTCCTCCAGTTGTTTGCCCACTGGGTTGATCTATCAAAAAAGTTTGAAGTTCATTCATTAAATGTCGTGAGAATGTCAAAAAATGAATTTGAGAAATTCGAAATTTTAAGAATTTTTATTATAGCATTGGCAGTAATACCAGGCTCTGTGAGCCCAATTTTTTCAAACACGGGTTAGTATACAGGTATAGTTGATATCATTCAATAGAATGTTCATAGCTATCTCCATGCAACATCATAAGTACCAAATTTGTTCATTTTGACAAGGTCAGTAAATTGATGTATTTATCATCAAATGAAGTTATATGTACAAATTTGTAAATTTTTCTTACGTTTGTAAGAGAGTAATTTTGGGAATATACCAATATTGTAATAACTAAATTTATTCGGTATGATGAGACAAATCGATTGATGTATTTAGCAGGCTTGTAGGGAAGAATAAAATTATGGTATATACCGATTTTTCAGTTTGTTTAACTTCTGAAAAGTAAAAAATTCTTAATTTTTGAAATACACCAATATTAAGTATAAAATGAATTCGTGTTGATGAAATGAATCTATTGAACTATATAAAAACCTTCTATGACCTATGAAGAGTAAACAGTAAATAATAATAAACAATAAGAAATAAGAAGCGAATGATAGAAACGCATTTTTCATGATCATAACAAATATATCAACCTATATATATATAATTTCTTTACAACAAAATAGTCCTCTATGAGACAGCACAGTGTTTATAAAATGATCACAATTGAAGATATACCATATGATGAACGCGCCCACCAAACTACTTTTTTGGTAGTATTTTAGTATTATAATAATAGGATAGTATTATAGTAATTTAAGATTATAATTTTCACAATACTTCTACAACATGTGTATAAGGTAATATTACATTTATGGTGCTACGTTGTAAATCAATCTCATCATTTGTCGTATGTGAAGATATGCTATAACTATATTAGTCTTACATAAATGCGTACATTGATTCAAAATTATTTTTTATGTATGTTTACACAGTAATCATAAGTGCCATTGAAACCTTCAGTAACCAAAAAGTATGATTAGAAGCTTATCTCAATTGTTTATCAAAGATTGTTTGATGATCGTAAAGAATGTGCTCTGTGCGAATTAAAAGTCTAATTTCGCCGGATTTTTAAAAATTTAATATCATCAAATG
>JAUMHM010087108.1:0-10548 GCA_032362435.1 Melikaiella ostensackeni | reverse complement strand
GGATCCGCCATCTTGAATTTTGAAATTCTGACGTCAGAATCGTGATCAGCGACCCGAAAAACCCCCTTGTACCGATTCGTGTGTACATTACTAAAAAAATCGTGGATTTAACCTATATTAGTCGCCATATTGGATCCGTCATCTTGAATTTTGCAATTCTGACGTCAGAATCGTGATTAGCCACCCCAAAAACCCCCTTGTACCAGTTTGTGTGTACATTACTAAAAAACCGCGAATTTAAACTAAAATAGCCGCCATGTTGGATCCGCCATCTTTAATTTTGAAATTTTGACGTCAGAATCGTGATCAGCGACCCGAAAACCCCCCTTGTATCTATTTGTGTGTACATTACTAAAAAAATCGTGGATTTAACCTATATTAGTCGCCATATTGAATCCGTCATCTTGAATTTTGCAATTCTGATGTCAGAATCGTGTGTGTGTACATTACTAAAAAAACTGCAAATTTAACCTAAAATAGTCACCATGTTGGATCCGTCATCTTGAATTTTGAAATTCTGACGTCAAAATCGTGATTAGCGACCCCAAAAACCCCCTTGTACCAGTTTGTGTGTACATTATTAAAAAAACTGCAAATTTAACCTAAAATAGTCGCCATTTTGGATCCGCCATCTTGAATTTTGAAATTCTGACGTCAAAATCGTGATTAGCGACCCCAAAAACCCCCTTGTACCAGTTTCTGTGTACATTACTAAAAAAAACCGCGAATTTAACCTAAAATAGTCGCCATGTTGTATCCGCCATCTTGAATTTTGGAATTCTGACGTCAGAATCGTGATCAGCGGCCCCGAAAACCCTCATATAACCTATGATTTCAAAATTCATGTACAAGAAAAAAGTGCCGTTGAAAGGGTTAAGATAACCTCAGAACTGAAATTGTAAATATACCTACTCAACACTTTATATTTACAGTAGCAATATAATACGCGTACTACAGCGCGCGGGAAACAATGCTTTATTAATTAACAAAATAAAAATTTAAAACGAGATCATTATGATTCCAAGTTCAAATTTTACGATTTTATCACCTAAAGAACATAATCATTTGAGACGTATTGAAATTGAAATGTTCAATTCAATACATTTCCAAATTTTCTTAGGGCAAATTAATTTTTTGTCACAGAATAATTTGGAAGAGGCTTAAAAAGTTAGAAAGTTACTTTAAAAGTACTCAGTTTTTAATGCTTTCTCGGAATTTTTCATATGTACATAATTTCAGTTTAAAGTTATTGTAAAGTGAAATAGTCGCATTTCAAATATGCATCGGTTCTAAATTAGTAATTTTGAATGTTTTATCCCGACATTATTAATTTTGACATTGTATTTTAAGTTTAAAATGTTATTTCGGTTTTGTACATTTGGAATTGAAGATTTCAATTTTCAAGATATCTAATTGGATAATATTCACCCTTAAACATTTCCATTTTGTGTGTACAATTTTTAGAGTTGTATTCTGTTTCTGTCAGATTTGTATTGCTCTCAACTTAAAATTCCTAATTGTGAAAAACGAAATGAAAATTTTTATCTTTTACGTTTTGGAAGCTGTAATTTTCGAAATTTTAAGGCTATAAATATGTTATTGTACAATTTTTCAAAAATACAAATGAAAGAATTTCAATTTCAAACGCTCTAAATTTGAAAATGGTTCACTTTTATGTTGACGTCGGAGAATTTTATGATTTTCGGGCTCCTTAGAATGATAATTGAGAAGAGAATATAATTACTGGGAAATCATTCCACAATCCGGTTAAAAGTTAAACGTTTCTAGCCTTCAAAGTTTACTGAATGTACATAAAGGCCAGAATTTGTATCGAATTTTTTAAAAGATTTAAAAATATTCCTAAGTAATTCGAAGCATTTGAAGAAATTCAAGGACAAATGAAGGCCAAATGAAATCAAGGCCAAATTTCAAAGGATTTCAGAGTAAAATTTTATATTTCAGTTTCATTCATTTAGTTGGGAATTCTCTGGGTTCGAGATGTTCTTCATTAGAGTTAAAAGTGTTTTTGTTGTAAAATGAAGACAATTGAAACATTGAACAGTATTGAATAAAAGCAATTTCAAATTAGTATCATTCTAAATCAAATAATTTTCACTCAAAAGACTCAAAAATTAAACTGTGTTTCAACATTGAAATATTGAAGTTGGTATCATTTATAATTGAAGAGCTTGGAATTGAAGAATTTGCATCTGAAACTTTCAAAATTGTTTAGTTTTTCAAAAAAGTGTTAAGAATTATAGAATAATTCTGAATTAAATTAATATAAACTATATAAACTGCTGGATAGTCAATAAATTTGAATTCGAAAATTGAGCTGGTAGTACAATTTTTTTATTTCAAATTGAAAGTCTGAGTACTTAAATAATTTTCAATCAATATAAAACGTTCCCAATCGAGCAGGTGCAATTTCAACTGTACAGGAAAGGCCTTACATTTTTTTATAGCATTGCAGAAATCCTAAATAGCTATACAAGAAGTGCAAATGAACTTCTTGAAATTGATTATATTTTTGCATGCGTACTTCCATAATTTACAGGTTTTGATAATAACTTTGATTTTATTTTCTATATTCTTTTTCTCAATAATTTTTTTCGAAAAATATGTGAGATACGAGAAAAAGTTCAAAGTAAAAATTGTTCTCCTTAAAAAGACCTACAAGAAGTTTTCAATACATTTTCGATATTTTCAATTGTTTTTTGAGTACCTTTCAAAATGTGCATTTTCACTCAAAGCACGTACTAAAAAAACGATTCAAAATATCGAAAAATAGAAAAGAAACTTCTTGTACGTCTCGTCAAAAAATACAATTTTTGCATTAATTTTTTCCATATCTAGCATATCTTTCGAAAAAAAACCCAAATTTTTTATTTTCAGAAAAAAACAAGAGAAAGTTTAGAATAAAGATTGTACTCCTTAAAAAGTCCCACAAAGAATTATTTTTCCATTTTTCCAAATTTCGAACTGTTTTTTGCGTACGTTCTTTGAGTAAAAATATTAAAAATTGACTTTTTCTTTTTTATTATTGTGGAGGGTTGTCTAAATTTTCCAAATTCGGAATAAAATTTGAAAAAATAACAAATTAACAAAATAGCGGCTATTTTCTGTGAATAAAAATTTTTTGTTTTTTCGAGAAATATGCTAGATATGGGAAAAAGTTTAAAGTAAAAATTGTTCTTCTTGAGAAGACCTAGAAAAGATTTCTTTCCCATTTTTCGACATTCTAAAGCTCTTTTTAAGTAAGTTTTTTCAGTAAAAATACACATTTCTTAGGTACTCAAAAAACTTTTGAAAATGTCGAAAATGAAGGGAGAATTTTTTGTGGGTCCTTTCAAAGAGAACAATTTTTACTTCGAACTTTTCCTCGAATCTCGCATATTTAAAAAAAAACACACACTCTTTTATCAAAAAAATTGCGACGACTTTGTTAATTTTTGAGTTTTTCTAATTTTTTTCGGATATAGAAAAGTTAGGGAACCGTTCATAATAATAAAAAAGAAAAGGTCTATTATTTCCATTATTTGAAAAAATACCAATTTCAGAAAAAAAGAAATCAATGTGTAAAATATGAAATTTTGAGTTGCACGATTTCCCAAACGTGTAACAGTTAGCCTTCTTTTACTTTATTCATAATTTGCACGTTTCTAATTTATCACTAATTATTGCAAAAAAAAATAAAAAATAAAATCAATGTAAATATGAAAACCTGTAGGTAATTTATGGAAGTACGTTTGCAAAAGTATATTCAATTTTAAGAATTTCATTTGCATTTCTTATATTACTATTTAGGATCTTTTGCACTATTGAAAAAACATTTAGGGCCTTTCCTGCACAGTTAAACTTGAACCTGTTCGTTCGGGAACGTTTTATTTTTATTTAAAATTATTCAAATATCCAGACTTTTCATTCAAAATAAGACGATTGTATAATCTATTCAAGTTTCAAATTTGAATTCATCTATTTTTTTAATATTTATTTTTTCATCTATTCCAAGATCGTTCAGTTATAAATTATACAAATTTTAATATTTAATTTTGAAATACAGTTTAACTTTCAAGTCTTTTAAATAAAAATCATTCGATTTAGAATGATATCAATTTGAAAATTGCTTCTATTTAATAATGTTCAATATTTCAATTGTTTTCATTTTGAATCAAAAACGTTTCAATATCTTTTGAAAACAATCTTGAACCCAAAGAATTTTCAACTGAATGAATGAAACTGAAATATAAAATTTTACTTAGAATCCTTCGAAATTTGTTAGAATGTATTGAAATGGCTTGAAATCTAATTAGGTCCTCTGATATCTCAGGAAATACTTTGGAATCTCATAGAAACTGTTGAAATGTCCTGAAGTTTCATTAAATACTTTCAAATACTTAAAAATATTTTGAAATCTTTGAAAAAAAGTCCACATGAATACTGACCGTTATGTAAACTTAATAAATTTTGAAGGCTAGAAAGTTTCAGCTTAAAACCAAATTGTGGAACAATTTCCCGGAAATTATATTCCTTTTTCACTTATCGTTAATAGACTGAAAATCAGAAAATTTTTTTATGTCTGTCTATTTGGCTAACTGAATGTTTTCACCACGCTAACTTTTGAAGGATTTGAAATCCTTCAAAAGTTAGCGTGGTGAAAACATTCAGTCGACTCAGGATTTGAGACACATTTTTAGGGTCCCAAAATGAAGGTTAGGCTCTTTAAACTGGTTAATCCAATAAAAAAATAATGACTACTTTAAAAACTGAAAACCTAATTTTCCTAAGAGTTTCAGAAGTTGTTGTCAAAGATTCTGGTGCATGATAAAAATACTTAAAAATGATCTTATTGACATTTTCAAATTTGATGGAAATTATAAGAGGTATATTATGATTTTCAAAATTTTCAGAAAATAACAAACGCTATCTTTCTACCAAATTAAGAAGTTTCATTGGAATTTTTAGTAGACTTAAAAAAACTTCGCAAAATCAAAAAGTTATAGGATTTTAAAAATATCTAAAACTAACAAAAACCAGTTTTTTGATAGAGCCAGAAATTTAAGCGCAGTTTTTGGTAACTGACAAAAATATTCTTTCTTTAAATATGCCTTGCAATATTTCATTGATGTGAAGGCTTAATAAAAGCAAAATCAACACCTTTCTGATACTTTTTATTATTTTGTTTGAGTAATTTTAATTTTCAAATTAATAAATCGATCGCGGCTGTCGAGATGAGAATGTAATCTTCAAAATCGCAGGTGTTTTGAGAATAGGCTTCAAATTATTTAAATTGAAAAACATTTTCATTTTCGATTTTTGACTATGGATTGTGAGGAGTTTAAATAACATTTTTCTATTCAAGTTTTAATGTTATATCAATATTACATTCTCATCTGTACATAAACCCGATGTCAACAAAGCAATAAACTTATTATTCGAGAATCCTTTCTTCTACGGAGAATTTTTTAGTAATACCTTCAGATACGTTTTTTTATCTCATAGTTTTCCGCTATGCTTATTGCTCTCATGTTTATAACATTAATGTTTAAATAAAATTACATTTGTAACCTTGCTGACATCGTTTTATGTGCAGATACGTGAACTTCATTTAAAATATTTTCATGAGTATACTAAAATCAATACTTAAACCTATTTTCAAGTATTTGTAATAAACTCATGTATTTTTCTAACTAGATTGAATAAATTTTTGAGAATTCATCAAAATGCTTTCTATGTGAGCTAAATAAAAATGGCAAATATCATAAAAAAATAATAAATAATAATAATCTACAAGCGTACGCATTTAATACATTCCATTCACAGCATGAAGCTGGTTCGCAGAGATGCTTTTGTTTTTTCATTCCTGTTTTTTAGATTGCTTCATTTTATTTTTTAAAGTTTAGAAACACATAATTGAAAAATGAATTGATGTTCAATTAAATATACATATATGAAATCATTTGAGATCAATCTTGAATTTTTGAAATTGTACATCAAAATGAAAACGATTCTGAATTTAGCTATGCATATGGACTTGAAAATTGTGCAATTTATTTGAAATAAACTAATAGCCCTGTCATAAGGCCAAGGCAATCACTGGATTCCTTCAGCAATATCTTCAGGAGTTTTTTGAATTACGCAATGATAAAAATAATTTTAAAAAACAATGATATTATTCATAATATTTCGGAATTTATTTAATGTTCATAGGAAACAACTAAACGTTCATTACTGAAGTATAACGTAGTCTCAAGCATTAGGAATAAACAAAAAAGAAAACCAAAATGCAGATATTACACTTACCTTGAGCCTGATTCTAATTACCCTGACATGATTCATAAATAAGAAAGATAAAAATCTAATATTTCGAAAAAACAACGCAATTCAAGGAGAATATTGTATCTTTCTTCATTCCTTGAAAAAATCCAAATATTGGTGCTTTATGTAGCGAAAATTTAAATTTGAAGACATGATGACACAATTACGACTTTGACTTTTCTAAAAGCATCTTAGTATTTTGAAATCATTAATTAAAACAATAACTATATCCGTAATGCACTTCTTATTTATAACATATCATCTTTTGTATGTGCAATATTTGTCTGAAAAAAATCCCATAGACCGAGAAACGTCGCAACATTTTTTTTAAAATCGGAATTCTAACTTTTATAAGGAAGAACAATAATTCCAAAAATGTTATAAGCATGGGAAAGAAACAAGATCAAGAGGATTCATAATTTCATGAGCTCTGTATTAAAAGTATAAGTTTTCATCTGCTACGATTGAATACAATCCAACTGCGCCGTTAATTCAGCTGAATTTTTCAGCGCCGTCAATCGCACACTGAAAGATGTATATCCCATATGCGATAAAATATAATCAAATAACGTATAAATGAAGAAGGAGTGTCTGTTCCAAAAATGCATGCATTATTTTAGGTTTTTCTCCTAAACTGTTTTATGTATTCAGATAATAAATTATAACACGTTGCAAAATATCAAAATTATCTGCGATTGCGTCAGACCTTGAAAACATGCTCGTCGCGTGTACGCAAATATGTTTTTTTTTGTCTTCAGGACTTATGAAACTATTGAGTTTAACATTTCAATTGTCAAAAAGTGACGAACTTTTTTTTAATAATACTGTATTTTTCGGCCATGCACATGTATTCGAATATATGTACTTGGTGAAGTAATGAAGCGTTTTAACGGAACATCGTTCATTTTTTGACAATCATCTACACTTATGACAAACGAAAATTATTGACACATTAATCTAATTTTAGGAGAGCCTTATTAAAAGGATATAATTTAGAAAGAGCTGTTAGCAGCTGCTTTTTTTCAAGTTGAAGTCATTACTTTTATCTTTTTTACTTAAAATATTTTTGCACCTGCCAAAATATATTATTAACCTATCGAATGATCCGAAGAAAAAATAAAAATATTTCTTAGTTTCAAAGTTGACAAACACTTTCATATTCCCTAATATTAATGAAAAACTACGTGTTGAATTGCAATGAAGTTGAATCCTTTTATTTTTATTTCATGTTTTCCTTGTAAGTTGTTTTGAATTTTCAGGTAATAAGTATGAGCAGCGAAAATTCTAGGTTTGGCGAAAATGTACATAATTTCAAGATCGGAAAACGTGTAGTAATTTATTATCTAAAAATACAAAACAGTTTTGAAGCAAAAACATGAAATGACAATGCCACTACTTTACAGTTGGAAAAAAAAAATTCAGCCAAATATATGTATGCGGTCGAAAAATACAGCATTGAAGAAAACTGTTTTTTTTTTTGGAAATTGAAACATTAACAATTTCAATAGCTGGTAAAGCAGAAAAAAATAGATTTGCGTACACGCGCTGAGAATTCATCTTTTTCGCTTGAAAATTCAACTACTTGGTTGAAAATGGAACCACTTTTTTAAAAACTCAATGTTCTAGTTGAAGATTTATCACTTAAATTGAAAATGCCTCTTTTCGATAAAAAATTTATATTTTTTACTTGAGAATTCAACTACTTGGTTAAGAATTTATCTTTTTTGATTGAACTCAAGGGTTAATCACTATTGAATTCAAGTCTATACCTATTTCTGAATTTTCTTAAAATCTTTTGCATTTTTTTTAATTCACCTTGAATTCTTTATAATTCCCTTGAAGTCCACTGAATTTAATGGATCTTTTCTTGGATTTTCAATTGTTTTTGAATTCACCCTGAAGACTTAAAAATTCTCCTTGAATTCTTATGAATTTAATTAGATTTGTATGCAATAATTCTATTTACTTTAATGTATCTGAATTCAATGGCAATTTTCTGATATAAAAATTTTTGTTCCATTCACTTAAATTATTTGAATTCATTTTGAATTCGTGTCCATTTCATGAAATTCTTAAAAATTCGCTATAATTTTATAGAAATAAATGAAATATATTCTATTTTATGATTTTCTTCAATTTATTGGAATTTATTTGGAACGCTCTTAATTTTTTAGTAGTTCTCCATGAATTCTCCTGAATTATCATTAATTCTACTAAATTAACTCAAATCTTACTAAAATCAATGGAGTATTTTGGACTTTTGGAATATTTTCAATTCATTTTATCTTTTAAATTCTTTTGAATTCACTTTAATTTTTTCAACTTTCCCTGAATTCTTTTAAATTTATTTAAATTCTACTTAATTCAATGGATTTTTTTATTATTATTTAAATTCAATTAGAAGTATTTTAAACACGCCTTGAACTTGCAGGCATTTCATCAAAATCTTTTGAATTCCTTTAATTTTTCTAAGCTCTCTCCAAAAATGAATTCAATGGATTTTCTCAATATTTTTGAATCGTGTTGTATTTACTTGAGTTTTTAAAAGATCGCCTTGAATTTTTATGAATCCTATGAAAATCTTATCATTTCCCTTAAATTTTTCTAAATTCACTCGAATTTCATTGAATTCATTGTTTTTTTTAATATCGTTTTTTTAACACTTAAATCCAATCGAATTCCCCGTAATTTCTGTTCACTCCCATTTTATTCAGTTTGATAGAAATTTGAAATTATTTAAATTTTATTCAATCCACTCAAATTCTTATGATGTTCATCAAAGTCTCTTGAATTCTTCTGAATATAACTCGAATTGTTCTAAATTTATTCTGAAGTCTTATGAATTCATCTTGATTTCGTTCAAATTTACCTGTAATTCTTGTAAATTTCATCGAATTCTTCTGAATTCTTTTGAATTCTTTTGAATTTTTTTGAATTGAAAAAACATTGCTCATATTATTAGTACGCATTAGTCACTTGTAGTCGATTTCAGTTACTTTGTGGGTTAGAAAAATGGATTTTACTTCGGCGACTATCTGTCGCCGTTGTCGTAAACTCGATGACTTTTGAAGAAATAATCTGGCTAGATTTCCCTTCGGTACACTGTTTTGAGGTGTAAAGAGAAAGGATGAGTTCGTTAACGAGACATTTTTGACCAACGGTTCTGGTTTTATCCATCGAAAATGCTTTTCGAGAAATCAAAAATTCCATTTTCCAGCAAAACTGTACGAGATATGAAAGAAATGTCTAAAAGCAAAATTGTCCATCTTAAAAAGGTCTACAAATTGTCTCAAAACAAGGTATGAAAAAATGTTACAAAACAAAATTGTTCAACTCAAAAAGGTCTACAAATTCTGCACACAAAATTTTTCAATAAAACGCATAGTTTTTGTTTTAATCATGAAAAATGACAATAAAAACAATAAAATATTTGAATCTTTTGAAAAATGACAAAATATACAAAAAAATGTCCCATGACAAAATTATTCACTGAAAGAGGTCTACAAATTTGTTATTGGCCATTTTTTTATGAGACGGGTAGTTTTCGATGTACTCGTGAAAAAATGCCATTAGAAATAAAAAATTTAAATTTATAGAAAAACGACACAAGATATAATAATGTACTCAGCGGCAAAATTTTCCAACTAAAACCGAAGTCACACTAATTAATTGGAATTTACTTTTATCGCAAGTGGATTTAAATTCAATCTATTCAGATTATTCCATTTTTCAAAATAGAAATAGGTAATAATTTAAACCGTCACACATGTCTAACAATTGATATTTTCATAAACATTCTGCAAAGAATATTGAAATCAAAGCAGATATCTTTTGACAAATCGATTGTCTGTATTCTAAAATGTTTATCATGATCAAAATAATATCTACTTTCTGATGAACCATTTCATGAAATAAATACAGAACACAAATAGGCTCACAATTCAAAAATAGACTTCCTTTCCGGATCATTCAATACAAATTCATAACAAATTCAATCTAAAATTTGAAAAAATTAAAATAATGAAAACGCTAACCTAATTTGTTTAATAATAAACATAAGAATTAAGAAAATTAGGATACAGAAATTAATACAACATAAATTTATTATAATAAAGTTCTACATAATATCGAACATTTCACGAGAGAGTTGATGAGAATGTATTCGTTAGAGCCGAAGGAGCTTCAAGAAAGGGAATTCACAATCACCAAATTGTAATACATACATATATA
>JAUMHM010087107.1:0-10549 GCA_032362435.1 Melikaiella ostensackeni | reverse complement strand
ATCCACAGAAATATACGTATATAATGGATTTTGATGCACTTTCATTGTGTCTCTACAAATCACTTTTTGTATTTATTTAAGAGTCATGCATTGATTTTCTCATAAATCTCTTAAATCATGTGACAATGTGTTGGAAACAGACTTCCCTGTGAAAACAGGTTGTTAATTTGTAAAGTTTGGGATAGAAAATAAATACGCAAGTAAAAGTGTACCTTTAAATATATGGGCACATCCACAGGAGTGTCCTCTTTTCCAAAAAAAAAGTTCCAAGACAAATCTTGAGGCACACATTTCAAACTTTTTTCCTACATTCTAAGTACGTATAGAAACATGTTTTTCAGCTTGGTCATCATCTCTGAGGAAAATTACACTTTCCGTGGATATGCCTATATAATAATATTATATTGTTATATTTACCTATTGAATTCAGGAAAATCGCGAAGGTGAAGAGGGAAGTTCCAATGAAGATCTTCATTTCCTCACTAACTGTAGAAAACTGACTAACAAAGTATTTCGTGTACAGTGAGTGTAACTATGATAAATATTCTACAAGTTGTTTGGTTTAAACATATACTAATCGCTATCTTATCCGTCATCTTAATCAAACCTATAAAATTTATGACACGGTTGGCAATTCGTAGTCTTAACAGGGATGAAACGTTTCTTTAAGGAGTCGAAAATTCTCCCCTAAAGTGTCAATGAAAAAAAAAAATTTCGTTCTATTCGCATCGTAAATACAATTAAAAAGGACTAAACGCAACATACTTCTTTTTATTTGAAGATCAAACAAAGTTTTTATGAGACCTAAGTCAATATTATATGATATGAAATATTTTTAACGCTGCCTAAGCGACCTTGAAATTTATAAAAATCTCCAAAACTCGACTTTTTTGCTATTTTTTTAGACCTATATCAATTTTCTAAAAAATTTACTTAATGTCACCCTTCTTCATATATTACTGTTGCAGTATATTTAAAATATATTCCCAACAACATACATCACTTGTCAAATAGTCGAGAAAATTGATATAACTCTAAGAAAATAGAAAAAAGTCGTTTTTGGTACCAATTACAATTTACTTGTTAACTATCATTTCTTTAAAAGTAACATCTAGAAAGTTTATCGCTCTGTTTCCTCCTCGCTCTAGTGTAAATTCAGTATCAAAACCGTTCGCATTAAAAACTTACAGAATGCCTTCTACTTCACATTCCTGGAGCGCTACTAATATTTCATCTACATATCTAAAATACGACGGTACCTGGAATCCAATTTTTTGGTCAAATATCTTTTTATAAATCGTCCGTCACTTCGTCTGCTGGAATTGATGAAAGTAGAAAAACCACTGGTAATCCTCTTTTTTTGGAAGTATGTTTTACCCTTAAAATTGAAATATGTGCTATCAAGACATAATCTAAGCCCCTCCTCAAAATCTTCCCACGGAATTTTAGTTTTAGCGCGAATTGTATTCCACCTGCTGCGAACCACTATAACGGCCCTTTCTTTCGGCACATTAGTGAAAAGTAATACGACGTCCAGTGATACGAACGAGTAAATTACCGGAACCCTAATGTCTGGCATTTTCTTCACCAAATCGAAGCTGTTAGGCACTCTGAATTTAGGAACTTCAGTATTATTCGAAATAGTGTTTTTTATGAAACATGCTAAATCGTATGTCGCGCTGCCTACATACGATACGATCGGCCTAAGTAAGGCACCGGTTTTATTAATCTTCGGTAGACCATAGTCATACACTTTGAGCATTTCAACATGTTTCAAAAATATTCTCAGATGAAATTCAAACGTCGAACACGATACTTATCACAACGATATGAAAGTTTAGTCGAACGACATGATTGTCTCGTCTCGATCGTTTCTCGAGACTACATATTCTTGATCTCCATCACATATCAATCCCACCTGCTTTTGTTGCGAGAAAATCTTGACTTTGTCTGGAAATGGCCAACACGCATCATTAGTAGACCATAAAATTTAGAGGGATGAGAGCGATAAAGTTTCTAGATGTTACTTTTCACAGGAATGATAACAAATAAATTTCAATTGGCAGATTAACCTACGTGGTTCAGTAGATGCTTGAATTTTATTTCAAACTACGCCCAAAAATACAAAAAGAGTGTGATTTATGATATGGTAGGCAAATCAACTCTGCTTTCCGGCAAACAATTTCATCAGGATAATTTGCGACTGTTCGAAGACACACTTCATGACAACTGTCACCCGCAGAAATTTGTTAGAGAAATCATCAATCTCAGATTAAATATCCTAGCACAAAAAAGACAGCGTAGAATTGATCAAATAGTCCCAAATGTCGAAATTAAGTATTTTATTAGTATCCGGTACGTAGAAGGGTTATCCGAGCGAATCGCGAAAATTATCTTTTAAACAATGTTAGTTCTTCAGGGTTTCGTAGGAAACCCTTATAATCTCGTGCCAACGTCTGTACGTTTCGTACCTCGCCTAAAAAAATAAACCTATCTAAGCTACGACCCTGAGGTTTTGTATACGCCCCATTAGGTGACCACTGCGAAGTGTAGAAAAATATTGGGGACCTTGGGAAAAATTGCTTCCTACTTCAATTTTAAATGTTAAGAAAAAAACATTCAGGGAAATAGGGGAAGGCATGGAGGAATGAGGGATGAGAAGACCCCTAGACTGGAAACTTTTCTTTTAGTTTCGTCTAAAAAAAACCTATTTAAGCTAGGACCTTGATGTTTTTTATTCGCCTCATAAAGTGACCACTGCGGAGCACATTGCGGCCGAATATAGTGCCCGTGGGCAAATTAATTTTTAGCTAAAACTCTTCCACCAATTTGGATATATATTTCACGAATTGAAACTTACAACATTTCTAGCAAAGTCGTCAAAGCATATTTTTAAGAATTTCTTCAACACTATTTTTCAACAATGAAAATTCATTTTTAAACAAAGTTCTTTTTGAGATGCCATTTTGTAGAAAGTTATCCAATCAAATCGTAAGTACACAGAACTAGTGCGGAAACTTATCATAAGCGATGTTGAGCAGTATCAAATATATAAAAAAAATAACGATTGTTATAAAAAATTTAGTCAACAAAAGTGAGTTATTTTTAGTAAAAACGGTATTTAACTACTTCAAATGTGTATTTTTGGGTACAAATCTGAAGAAAAAAATATTTTGATACAGCTTCTAGGAAAAAAAGACCATTCATTAATTATTCGATCAAATTTTATAGACAAATGCATAAATTTGTCATTTTTAAATATGTATATTTGTTTCGTTTTTTACCAGAATCGACAATGAATATCTTGCTTATAGATTTTTTGTGCGATGCTTGGATGTTAGGCAATAAGTGTTAGCTGTTTAAGCAAAAATAATAAAGAAATGGATAATGCTGTCATTTTTTATCACGCGGAACTTGTTTTTTTCCTTAAATGAACTGCAGATATTTTAAAAATACCTCTCGCTGTTATGCTGGTATCAATACATACTATCAATATATACTATACATACTAGTGTAAAAAAAACTGTTAGCTTTTAATTAAGGGTTCATATGCAAATGAAAAATATTTCGACATTCGCAATTACTTCCCAGAAAACAAGGTAATGCTTATAAGATAAGGATGTGATATAATAAATTTCACAGCATTGAATGTAATAATTTTAATGTAGGTATACGCAAAGTTGATATTTCAGATAATTATAAGAATTCAACGCAATGAAAATTAGATGAAGGACATGCGGCGTATTAGGTCTTTTATCGTTAGTATAATATTAAGATAAAATGTAGATTCCTAAAACAAGAGAAAAATTTGGGCACATATTTTCTTTAATTTTTTTTCGTAGTATTTCTTGATCTTCTTCAAAATGCTTCATTGAATCAAGAATAGTAATCTAAAATTTCATGAGCATTTTGCTTCCGCATTATGATTAATGAGCAAACATATGTGCTTCCTCATGGAAGAAACATTAATGATTTAAACAATTTTCTCTTCTATTCTTGCATCAACTTTGAATTATGTCGATAAAAAAAATTTGTCTGTGAAATATAGATATTTCAAATATTATAAATAACGATAACTTGAAATTTTTAATCTTTATTTAATTCATTTCTTGCAATTTCAATTGCTAAGATCAAATTGCTTCATTCAAATAATTCGCCAATGCGTCACAGAGATCTTTTTCGCCAAGCCCTAGGAGCGTGGCTTAAGGGGGTCCCTACGTTTTTGGATTTTGTGAAATCGATTCTATAAAAATTACATTTTCTAAAAATATAAGATTTCAAAAATATTTTCTGAAAATTTCATTAAGATCTGAGCAAAGCTTCGAGCGTGAATACCCTGCCGTGCTTACGTCGAATTTACTAGTTGCTGTTGTAGTGTTAATATCTGTATGAAATGCCTCGAGGAATCACAAGGAAAGGAAAAAGTTCTGACTTCAATCAGTGGTCTATGCAAGTCAAGATCTCGAGATCTATCAGAGATCAATTCGAGAATTGAATGTCAAAACATTGTTACATAAATGAATAAACCTGTCTTCATAAAAAATCGCAAAAAATCGTTTGTTTTCACCCGAAAAGGTAGGGACCCCCTCAACCAAGCAGGCGCTTTCTGACTAGCCCGACCCCGAGCACCAGACGTTTTGTAAGAGGCATCGGTTATACAAGACAAAAATTAAGCTTCTCAGTGCTATGCTGTTTAAAAAAAATGTTCACTTACCCCATCAGACATTTTTTTAAAGCTATAACTCTTTTGATACAAATGAATACTAGACAGTATAGTGCCGCATTTTATGTAAATATAGAAAACTTTGGTTCGTTAATTTTACAAATTAATTAATTATAAATATTAATATAGAAAAAGAGTATACGGTAGTTGTAATAAAATACGAAAGGAAGTCGCTATATTTTTGTATATTTCTATGTAACTGCTTGAAACAAAACAATTTCACAAACTTATAAACCAATACTTTCTATCATCGGATCCAGCTTATCTTTTGTGAATTATAAGAAATTAAAAGAAATATAAAATTGTGATCCGACTCTGCATCAGAAATAATAGATTGTGCGTAACCCACTGGTTTCGGCAGATGGATCAGCTACACGTGGCTCGCGCGAGTACGGGCGCCTAATTAGGCGCGAGAAGTAATGTTGATACAGCTCAAATAAGTGTGCAGTCATATGAACATTTGTTCGGCGACTTTCATGTACTAGAACCCAATGTCCAGTTTCATCAAATAATCCATAAAGTCCACCTTCAATGTCCACTCCAAGTATGTACGGAGGTACAGATATTAATCGAGGCATTTCTCGGGGGTCTGCTGGTACTGGTATACGATCACCATATTTATTTGAGTAATAATGAACATAAGGTATTTTATTTCCTGGAGGAAGTGCATTATGAGTCGATACTAAACAATCTGTAAGAAAAAAATATGTAAATGGACATTTCTGATTGCTTCCGGAATTTACTGTCCATAATACACTATAGGGTGCAATTCTTATTTCATTGGAAATGCTGATATTTTCAACAAGAATAATATTCATGGGGAATAATGATTGAATATTAACAATCACTATTCCTATATGCATTTCAATGAACAAATTGTTGGACTCAAATGAGCTTCGTAGAAATCGATCGAGATCCAGCCAAAGCATTCGTGATCGATTTCCATTTACTCTTCGTCATGACAGTACATATCAGGATAGGTCGAAAAAAAGAAATTTTAGAAATCGCAAACAATACCATGACTAAAATTAGTGCATTGGGACCCACACGAAGTGTTCTAGAATAAAGTTCCCGAAAAAGAATACCTCCGAATTATTTAAAACTCAGTATACCAATATACTTTGATACGCTGATAAAGAAAATAATAGTGAAAATACCCGCAGAGACTTTCAAGGTCAAAACCTCAAAAAAATATTAATTTTTTTTTTCGTTTACTTCAGTAAATAATAGAAATTTTCAAAAAAGTCTTTTACAGAAGTTGTAGATATTTTAACAATACACCTTTAATGTAATACGCATTTTTTCTAAAAAAACCAATTTTTTTCTAGAAAAAAAAGAGAAATTTTGTTGTAAAAGGTGTAGAATTCCTTTTTAGGGACTTCCGGCACTCATATGATTACTGATTAGTCACAGAAATAGTTTAGGCCATTGCCCTACCCCTTTTCTGGAAAGGGGTAGAGATGTGACTTAACTATTTCTGTGACCAGTCACAGGAGTGCCCTCAACGAGACGCTAGAAAGGAGTAGAGATGTGACTTAACTATTTCTGTGACCATTCATAGGGTTACTTTCCCACCCTTACGAAACATTGGAAAGCGGAAGAGTGTGTCCTTAATTATTTCTGTGACCAACCGCAGAGTTGCCTTTCCATCTCCACGTTAAAAAGGGGTAAGAGTGTGGCTTAAATCACTTCTCTGACCAGTCACAAGGGTGTCTTTCCGACCCTACGAGACTTCGAAAAGTAGAAGGGGTGTGACTACAGTTGTTTCCGTAACCAGTAACCGGGGTTCCATCCCAACCCCCATGAGACTTGAGAAAAGGGAAGGGTGCGCCTTCAATTATTCCTGTGACCAGTCACAGGGGTGCCCTTAACAAGACGTTCAGAAAAGGTGGGAGTGTAACTTGAATTATTTCTATAATTGGTCACGTAGGTGCTTTCCCACTCCCAACGCTACGTTGGAAAGGGGTAGAGTCGATACTTAAATTATTTCTGTGACCAATCACAGCGGTGCCTTCCCGTCCCCAACGAACCGTTGGAAAGGGGTAGTGGTGTGACTAAAAATATTTCTGTGACCGGTCACAGGGGTGCCTTTTCACCTCCTACGAAATGTTGTAAAGGGGTAGGGGTGTGACTTAAATTATTTGTATGATTAGTCACAGGGGTGCCTTGCGACCCAACGAGACATTGGAAGGGGGTAGCGGCATGAAATAAGTCCTAAACTATTTCTATGACTAACCAGTAATCACATGAGTGCCGCAAGTTCCATTTCAAGGTACTTCACACCTTTTACCAACATTTTCCTTCTTTTTGAAAAGATGATGGTCATCTCAATTTTTTCAAGATTTTAGGATACTATTATGCATGAGATAATTATGTTTTAATATATCCCTGTAATTCAATTTTATTTTTTGCGACCATGAAAATATTTTTTTTAAAAAGTTTCATACTTGAGGGCTCTCCTGGGATCAAAATGAACTCACAAGAAATTCAAAATATATACTATATAGGTGATCAAAACAGATTTCAGTATTTAAAATATTTGTAGTGTTTCCAGTTTTCATCTCCCATACATCTTGCATTTTTTCGAGTTAATTCTAATCTCAAGAAATCCCTTAAGTGCTATAAGAATATTTTTTTATGCTTTCAAGGGCGAAAAAAATAGAAGTTAATCACAGATGTATATTAAAACTTATTTATCTCATGCAGATCGTTTCCACATTCAATACACCTTATGGGGGTCCCAATACACTACTTTTATGCATGGTATTGTTTGCGATTTGTAAAATTGGTTTTTTGCGACCCGTTTACTTTTACTTTCTCCTAATTCACTTACAAGGAGTGATCGTAAGACGTGGAACGCCGATTCGACTAAGACTTTACAGGGTGAAAGTACATCAAAATCCATTAGATATGTGTTTTTTCTTTTGATCCAATAGGCCTTAGTTTTCGAGATATTGAGGTTTGAGTATTTATGCTCTTGAACGCGCTCCGCGCTCGACAGTAATAAGTCGAGCGCTCTAACGTAAATACTCAAACCTCGATATCTCGGAAACTAAGACCCATTAGATCGAAAGAAAAAATACGTGTCTAATGGATTTTGATGCACTTTCATCCTATTCCCACAAATCACTTTTTGTATTTCTTTTAAAGTTATGTATTGATTTTCTCTTAAAACTGACTTGAGAGTTGTTTCAAAGTGATTGAAAATCAGACAAAAATTATGGAAATTGAAATTTTTTTTCAACATCAAGTAATATGCACAAATTTAAAAATTCGGTATTGGTACCCGAAAAAAGATTCTTTTCCTCCCAAATCATGAGACAATGTGTTGGAAACAGACTTTCCTGTGAAATCAGGTTTTTAATTTATACAATTTGGGACAGAGAATGAATACGCAATTAAAAGTGTACCCTTAGATACATGGGCATATCCACAGAAAGTGTCATTTTTTCTAAAAAAAAAAGTTCCAAATCAAATCCTGAGGTACATATTTTGAGATTTGAGACTTTGAGATTTTCAAACATTGTGTTGTAATGGCTGTAAGCTTTTGCTCCTATTTCAGGGAATCTGTCGGTAAATTTTCATGCAATGTAACTAGTATTTTAAGTGTAGGTTTATCTATAAAATCACGGTGAAAGAGAAAAGACATTTTCCGTGAATATGCCCATATAATAATATTATATTGTTGTATTTACCTATAGAATTCAGGAATATTGCCAAGGTGCAAAGGAAAATTCCAATAAAGATCCTCATATTTTCACAAACTGTAGAAAACTGTCTCACAAAGTATTTCGTGTACAGTGGGTCTAACTGTAATAAATGTTCTACAAGATTTTTTATTCACTAATAAACTAATTGCTATCTTATTTGCCATCTCAATCAAGTCTTTAAATCTCAACTTCTTTTCAAACTAAACAATTGTGTTATAGGTGCTGAACAAAGTGCCAGTGCAGATTGTGTTTGTAGGATTACTTATTTATTAACAACCGCTCATTAACTTGACCTTCTACAACGGGACAGTGAAAACAAACGAGGAAAGAGAGAGTTGTGGAGAGAAAGAAGAAAACGCCGATAAAATATACATAAGTTGACGCAGGCATTCTTAATTTTATAAGTTGTAAACCAAATAGTGTATACCAAAAATTAAATTAATTCCTAATTTATTAAGTATGTACACATTTGGCACTGAAAAGGACTCCTATCCAAAGCCGAAACGTTTGCCAAATTCATATTTCATACAATTTACTGCATGCAATGATACATACTCATGAGACCCTAATACCAATACGAAGAGCTTCCAAAAACAATTTTAATACTTGGGTCAATTAAAAATCACATCTTTCAAAAAATCAGTAAAGATGTCACTAAACGATAAGTTTCAGTCTGCGTGGCACAGAGGATAGAGTGTTGAGTTTATATTCCATTCTTTCCAGGCATCTTGCGTTCGAGCCCTTGTCCTGATATCGAGGGATTAAAGTTTTTCTTCGATATGAAGGATGTTTCGATAACGTGATGAACTTAATAGGAACAAGAGAAATATTTATTCATTTTACTTTTCGGATTAATTTTTAACTTATGTAACTGAAGTCTTACCATACTTCTGTTAAAAGCTAAATTGAGTACCTGAGATTATCCTGTGATCTCTAATGAATTCTAAAAGATAGTAGATGAGATCTTATGTTAAAACATATTTGAAACCTTAGCATAATGTCCTTATGTCCTGGGATTACGTTACTTTAGTCGTGTAAAATTTAATCAACTAATTTTCTCCGTGTGTCCACAGCTGTTCGGTGTCAAGAAGAAGTTGAAAGGAATATCTACATAATCCCTTAATTTTTGATTTCGGCATATTTTGCCGGAGAATAATTTTTAAACTCATTGGAATTAACCTTGAATTCTTTGGAATCCTTTAGAATCCATATATACCGAAAGGTCAAATTCATACTCTTAAAAATTCCTTAGAATCTTCTGAAGTACCCTGAAATCTTTTCAGAAATCCTTAAACTTCCTTCAAATTTCTGAGAACTATCGGAAATTCCTTGAAATGTTTTAAAATATCCTAAAATATTTAAGTTTCTCTAAAATCTTTGGAAATCCTTTGGAATCTTCCAGGGTATCCTTAGATCTTATAGGTCGAATAAAATTCTTCTAAACCTTCCGAAATTCTTTATAACTGTATAAAATTTTTCTAAACACCTAAAAATAATTGAAATCCTTGGAAATTTCTTGACATTTTCTAAATCTGTTATGACCTTTTAAAATACCCTAAAATATTTCAAATCCTTTCAAATCTCATGACATTTTTTAAACCTCTTGGAAATTTCTTTAAATCTTTGAAAATCCCTAAAATCTTCGAAATCCTTTGAAATCCCTTCAATTTCTTGAAATCTATCAAAGTTCTATGAATTCGGCTGAAAGCTGTTGAAATCCCTTGCAGTATTTTAAATCCCTTAAAATCTGTCGAAATCCTTTGAAATCCCAAATAAATTCCAGCTGTTTCACCGTTCCACGCTTGTTTAGTGCAAGTTTAGCGATATAATTATATTATTTGGTATCCTCGGAATTTCATCCAGATATTGCTGTAGGAAGTGGATCTGGGAGGGAGTGAAGAAAGAAGTGAAATTTTTTTTCAACACAGTTTAACCGCTCCGTTGGCACGGAGAATTCCAATAAAAGGGCCCGAGTGGCCTGTGGCCAAGCAAAGGGGTGCCTTTCTGCCCCCCATGAGAAGTTGAAAAGAGGAAGGGGTTTGACCAACATTATTTCTGTGGATAGACAAAGGGGTGCCTTTCCGCATTGTAATTGATGTAATTGATGTAATTGATG
>JAUMHM010087106.1:0-10549 GCA_032362435.1 Melikaiella ostensackeni | reverse complement strand
TCATCAGTTTAGATATGTCTATTATACTCGTAGTCACGCAACAGGAAAGGTGCAGATCCAAGCCAGCACCCTCCGTTTGGAAGGTAATAAAAAAGGAAGAATAGCCATCGTAAACTAGATCACGAGTTTCCCCATGTCTACGAAGTCCACTTAGATAATTCTGATATGGAGAAATAACCTTCCCCGAGGGATGCCATCTAGGAAATAAATTTGGAGTGGCCAACGAATAAGAAAAATAATCAACCCCAAGCCGGGGGTGGCCGTCGACTACACGCCATGTTTAATGTGGTTCTTTTGTATATAAGGGGGCTAGATAGTGTCACATCAGTTCCAGTTCCAGTAAGACTCTGAGATCCATCAGTTTAGTTTCTGACGTGCTGTATTGAACCAGTGTGGTTTTCCAAATCCAATTTGTTTCTTGAAGTGTCATCCTCGAATTCCACCTTGACTCAGCACTGTGTATACGCAACTCCTTTGTGCCTGGTCCATCTTCAACCATTCACTCGAAATCACGGTAGTACCTGTCTACCCCCTGCTGATCCACGGCAATACTCCGTCGGAGTACCTCACGATCTGCTATTCAACGAATTTCAAAGGTTGGTCACAGTGTTCATTTTCTTAACCCGATATGTAACTCAATGAGAGGCTAACTATCCTTGTTCTGATTAAAGGACGTCTTATCCTGGATTGATTGAAAATTTAGATGAACGTGATATGCTTAGGCATAGAATTTAGAAAACTGCACAAAATTTTCTAACCCAGAACAAAATTTTACATATTGATACAGTTGTTGCTCAGAAATTAAAAAAAAAACTGTTCACTAAAGAAAATGAACGACTGTTGATAACTCATACAGATAAAATTAATTTCACTGTCCTTCAAAGCTTATAAATTGCTGAAATCTTAGAGAATTAGTGTTTTTTTTCATCAATCAAACACAGAAATTTGTATCCGATTCATAATATAGATTAGAATTTCTTTGTTATTATACCATTCCACGGTAGACTATTGTTTGAAATTAAGAAAATCTTGAGCGATATCAACTTAACATTATCTTAAATACATTAAATACTATCAATAAAATTATCTAAAATAGATCTTTACATTAAAACAGTTTCAGGATTAATTCCAAACTTGATAGTTTTATGAAATCTGGGAGAGATTCCCTTCATAACCCTCAGCTGACTAATGTAGTACATGAAATTGTTTGCTTAAACTGTGACACGTGTTATATAGGACAAACTGGCATATTAATTGCAACCAGAACTAAAAAACATTATGATAATTTAGGACGCAATCCAAAGAGCCATAACATGGTTGCTAAATATTAGGTTCAAACTGGTCATCAGTTCGAATGGGAACATGAGCCCATGAATCTCATGGAACATGGAACATGGAATACCATGAGCCCAATAAGTCTAAAAGGATAGTTGCTGTATCTAAGTATAGGAGCTCAAGGATCCGAATGCTAATGCCTTGATTTGATCCAAACCATAGAGACACGATCGAGAGATGGAGTCGGTCGGAATAATTTATCACGACATAAATTATTTCGACTGACTCCTTCTTTCGAATACAAAATAATGATTGATAATTTCCATGAAACTGAAGCGATAAAATAGAAAGCGTGAAATTGATCTAAAATCATAATGGGTCAAAGCAATATCGATCGATGGTTTAAGGGCAACTCGATTTTCGCTTCTGTAGGCTCACTTCCTTTGAAAAACACGAAATAAAATTAACTATAACTCTTCAATGAGAATTATTAAAACAAGAGCGATAATCGGCACTGGATTGTCGGGCAGCTTCATCTCGTGAAAATTCCTTTGAAGAAAACTACATTAAAAATTCTGGGATTGAAATTGAAAAGAAAGTAAAATTCGTTCTTAACGCTGATTGAAAGTCTTTTTAGGGAAATACAGTTTCTATGGCAATCGTTGTAATTAATCGGGCATTTCGTTTCAGGTTTATCGTCGTTCCAGGATTGGTGCCGATGTATATACTCGGGACCAATTTCCTGATTAGAAGAAATTATATCATCGAAATATCAAATTTCTTATGGATAAAAATTCCATAAGAGAGATGTTCGATACAATTAAATTAAGAAGCAATTATCCTACGTAATAAAAAAAAATTGAAGCTGCCCCGATAAATCCAGGTGTTAGAAAGACATCAGTAAATAAATGCTCTGTTCATATATAAATATCTAAATAATAGAATAATGGTACAATAACCAATTGCGGAGTGTGAAAAGTACAGGATTTACTGACAATGTCGCATAAACTGCAACCTTTCTTCATATTGACACCATTATCTCGCATTAGCAAATGTACTTTGATTTTATCAATATCCCAAAATGCCAATATTTCTGTTAATTGTTCGGATACTGCTTCTCCCGTATGCCTGTCAAGAAATACTTTAATGTTCAGTGCAGCACTTTTTATCTCGAAATTATCGCCTACTCAATGAGCAGTTATACTAATAAAACTATATCTTGTTTCTTCACGAGTCCACACATCAGACGTTAGCGACATCCTCTTTACTGTAGATAACATGGTTTTTACAACTCCTTGATTCTGCTGTACATGTCAGGTAGAATAGTCTTTGTGGAGTATTTTCGGCGCGGTACTTTATAATGTGGTGAAGTTTTTGACATTAAGCTTTGAAATCCTGTTTTTTCTATAAGAGTTATTGGCTATTTATCTACTGCAATCATTTCTCCAATCGCATAGTGAAGTTCTTTTGTCCGGGGATGATGAATGTTTCAAATATGTTGCGAAAAAAGTGTTGAAGCACTGCTACATTCTTCAACTTCCTCTTGCATTCAAGCAATTAAACGACTGAACACCAAGTTTGTTGGAGAAATTGCTACTTCGCAACTCGTTTGTGACACCATGAACTCAGTATTTGATAAATGACATTCAATTTTTAAGCAATCTTTGTGCTTTTCAATACACTTCAACAAACTCCACACCACATCATCTTTTTCACTTATTTTTCCATCAAATAATCCAACAATTAGAAAAAATAATCATTATTCACAGGTGTTCCTTCCTGAACTCTGTACGCTTGTCTGGCGTCAAGTTCCAAGTTATAACACAGACTGAAAACTTCGAAAGCCAGTGCCAAATGCATTTTGTGGATAAAGTGAGAGAGTGATCAGGAAATCGTAAAATGTGAAAGCTAGAAAGCTAGTTTCAACTTCGTACACTTGGGCATATACCATTTGACTTTGCAATTCGCACAAGAAGAACATGACATCAAATTGAGCTGGGTGTTGGATGGTAAATCTAACATTCCACAGGTACAAGATAATACATTTTGAAATTGTGTTTGTTTATTTCGTACTATGAAGTATCAACAATGCTGGACCCCAAGCAGGCGCAGTATCACAGGTGAAATAAGCGAACTTTAGTACCTACCCCGCATTAAGTAAAAAACCAATAAGTTTAACGCCATGGCCAACTGGCGACGGCACAGCTATTGACAAATGGAATGCCTAATACCCGAGGTGGAACCAATACTGTCCCTTTTCTTTCACGTTTACATTTTCTGTTTCATTACCTGTAAAACCTCTGGAAATTCCTTCCTGCCCCTAAGTCACTTGTCAGTATGCTCTTTGAATCCACCTTTGAATGATCGCTTTTCGTGCATTCTATAGACAAAGACTTCAATTCGAAAACCGCAGTGTTATGTCCATATTTCTATTCTTTTAATCCGCTTTAAAAACTACCCCGAATTGTCGGGTTGAAAAGAAGTGTCGTGTGGCGTGTATTTTGCTTTATGTTCCCTGTGTGGTACGAAAATGTCACGTGGAGGTGCAGGGCATAAGGCTTCGACGACTCCTTTGTTTGAACATTTAATTGTGCGTCATTCTAAATACGGCGAGATGAACGACATCGATATTGGGGCAAGCAAAAAATCCAAACAAGGTGTTAAAGGCCGGAGTGAAGATGACCCCTGAAATTTTAAATTGAGTGGAGTAATTGGAGAAATTATCTTTTAGGACCAAGACCCATCAATTCTCAAGAATGAAGGATTTATTCGTTTGATGTTGGATCGCATTCCACAATATAAATTTCCAGACGAATCTTTTTTTTCGACGGAAGTGATTCCCAATATGTTCAAAAAAGTGGGGAAAAAATTGAAATAGAATGGTCTGGAATCAATACTGAATGGATGAGTGTAACTGTCAGCAAATTTAGTTGTGCTTCCACGAGTAAACAGCGTTTATTCGTGACAATTTACTGGTCAGGACACAATTTTCGGCTACGTTTGGTTTTTTTCCCGACAATTGTCATTTCCGGGACTTTTGTGCAGTGGGAGCTAATGGAAGATGTGGTGTAGTTGACGGATGCATTTGAAAAGGCTAGAATGAAAATGCTTTTCCCCAATTCCATGGCATCGGAAGTAATACCTGCTTTAATGCTGATAAATCATCACGTACAGAAAAGAAAGTGCAGTACTTTAGGTTTGTCACTACAAACAAACTTGGTGACGGAAATCAGTGTTCGTTTTGGCGAATTAAAGACGAAGACATGCTTCACGCTAGCCACTATTTTGGATCTTTGATACAAAGGAAACTTTTTCACGAAGTTAGCCCTAAAAATAGCAGTAAAGTATTTAGACAAGTATGTAGAATTGTGGAATGACAATTAGCTTGGAACAGTCGCGAATGAAGCAGTGCAACACAATTTTGAGCCGGATTCCCTTGAAAGATGTTTCGAAGAAATGATGGCTACAGTTCGACGTAAAGAGGAAAATCAGGTGCATGATGAAAACGAAGCGAAAGAGGAAATAAATGTGTTACTTCTGGGGAAAGTATTAAACCAGAGGGAATGTCCTAGGGATTGGTGGTTTAAATATGTACACTGAACGTTTTTCACAAATAAGGAAAGTTGCTTTCCGCTTTCTCTGTGCACCGGCTGTCTCTTTGAAAAAGGATGATTTTTTCACCAAGAAATATCAAAATTTTGAGGATATGAATAAACTATTATTTTTGAAGTACAATTTGACAGAAATGAACCATTGAGAACGGTGAGTAAATTATTGATTATTACACATTCTTTTAGTAGTAGGGCGTAGCGTAAAATACAAATTTCAGAAAATTAAAGACACTGAGGTCCTTTTCATTTCCTTCTTACCCAAAAAGCATCTGAGTAAAATCTGGTTCCGATGGATAACAATCTTCTGATAAAAATTGCCTGGAAAACATGAAAAAGCACGTTATTATAACGTTACTATAACGTTAATATAACAACATATAACGTTATACGTATAACGTTATTATAGCAATCTTCTGATAAAAATTGCCTGGAAAATATGAAAAACCACGTTATTCTTCATTTACTTTCAAACGATTGGTTGCATTGAAAAAGTGCTTCTTGAAAAGCATTATTTGTTAGTTCTTAATTCTTATTTAAAATTGTTGAAAAATTGATTTCCTTCTTCAATTAAAATTTTTATTTTTCCTCTTAATGGAAGCCTTGTGGGAAAATGTTTAAAAAAAAGTCTTCAAAAACAAATATTTTGAAGCAAAAATTGTAGTTTCTTCTACTTTCTTGTAAGATATCACAACTACAATGAAGTTTAAGAATATACTGTTGTAAATTATTGTGTATATTGGTAGTTTATAGTTTCCTTTAAAAATAGTTGCAGTTCTTTTAATTTTCTTAAAATTTTTTTTTGAATTTCGATTTATTGATTGAAATGAATTGAAATGATTAAATTGATTGAAATTGAAAAGATTGAATGGATTGAAATGAAAGTAAAAATTTAAATTTATGAAACAAATTTTTGAGAATTTTTGAGTGATAATCAAAAGGTAAGGAATTATTCTTTTAAAGGTTCGAAAACGGTGATTCACGAGGATATTTTTCATGGAGTCCACTAGTATGTTCAATCAAAAATGCCCGCTGATAAAAAAAAATTGTTGTCTATGTATACCAAAAGAGTTGACTATACAGAAAGCTCGGGAATTTTCTGTGAATTGAAATGATTTCTCAAACTTTAATAACTATCGGATTAATAAAGGTCTGTCAATTATTTCCCGTACATTTTAAATTGTAAAAATTTGTGAACATATAATTATTTAAAAACATATATTGAAATTAAATAGCTAGGGTAAACTGGGGTATTGCATTTGTTTTAAAGCATGTAATTTGTTAATAAATGCACTTATTCTTGTTTTTTTTTTGTTTTTCTTTGGCTAGGTTATCAGTCATACTTTTTTTGTCCTCTGCACTGTAATAATATTTTACGTGCTTTTCATCACTCCTGAGTAATTGGATGTAAATGTGTATGTTTTAGAAGGATCAGTCCACTGACTTTCGTCTGAAACGTGTTTCAGGCATATTGTCTGAAAATGTGAGATTTTTGAATAAGTAATTGAGGCGTTGGCACAAAAAGGAGATATAGAATTATTTTGCGAGAGTGGGGGGGGCCTTTTGCCGTTTGGGTTTGAGCAAAGCTGAGAGCCCCCCCTCCCCCACTGTCACAAAATAATCCTATGTCCTCGTTTTGCATTCAACGCCTTAATTTTGGTCTATTTAGAGTTGATTTATCCTCTAAATACTTTATAATTGATGTACACTTCGGTTGTAAACTGCATTGAAAGGTGCAAGAGTATAGAAAAATGGCGTTTTTCACGTATATTTGAAAGTCTTTAATTGTAGGTAAAAGCTATTTTTAAAGTGAATGTAAAAAATCTGAGATCTCACACATTTTAAAAACTTTCCTGTTAAAAAGTTAGTTAACGTAAAATGTTAAAACTCACCATGAGTAATATTTGTACCATTTCTCATCCGAATCCAGGTAATATTTGTAGAAAAGTAATTTTCTCCATAATAAAATCACGCTGAGAAAATTACAAATTCTTTAAACATAATAAAGTTCCACTATGATTTACTCAATGTTGAAATTTTACGAAGGAAATTTGCTTCATTTTAAAAATAATTACCTCTAAAATTGATACTCATGAGGGTTACTCCACAATAGGCTTCGATATTAGCTGAAGGTAGTAGAAGAATTATTTCGAATCATTTGCACATGTTCTGATTCGAAATAATAATTTGTCTGATAACTTCAGTGAGCTTAAGTTAATATCTGAATCTAGCGTAAAGGAACCCTCATACGAGTATAAATTTTAATAGTGTTTCGCATTTTCTCGCGAATTTGTGATTTTCCCAAAGTTATTATCTTCTGAGGAAAATTTATTTTCGGATAAACAGCAAATGGCTTCAGATGAAAAATGGTACAAATATTACTGCCGCTCTAAGGATAGAGGCAGCAATTTCATTTCGGATGAGTCACCTGTACGTGCAGCAGTAACTGCAAAGCGGGAGACTCGAATTGAAGTAACTGCCTTCATCCTCAGAACGGCAAAATCACTCATGGTAAGTTTTAACATTTTACGTTAATTAGTGTTTTCACAGGAAAGTTTTTAAAATGTTCAAAATGTCAGATTTTTTACGTTCATTTCAAAAATAGCTTTTACCTATTATTCCTCTCTAAAGTCGGCTGTAGTGTGATAAACTACAAAATTTAAATGCCACTCCATCATTATGTCATCGCTAGGTTAAATTTAAATATATATTTTGCCCGTTTAAATAATTGCAAATATATGTGAAAAGCGCCGTTTTTACAACACTCTTGCGCCTTTTAATACAGTTTACAGCTAAACTATACGCAATGTATACAGTACTTGAAGGCTAAATCAACTTTAAACAGACTAAAATTACTTATTCAAAAAAATCATATTTTTTAAAAATATGTCCGCAATACGTTTCATATGAAAGTCAGTGAACTTATCTGGAAGTATTTTCTGATTAGAAGAATTGTTTGATTCTTTGTGATTTTTTTGGTTCACATTCGCCGTAACGTGTATACAAAACGAGCCTTCTTATGTAATATGATATGTATACTTAAAAATGTTTGTTAAGTGTGGATTTATAAAAAAAATTAAAGAAAATAACAACAACGATCACTATGAATTCGCTGTGCGCTATGTAGCAGTTACGCCACTGTGTTTGTCCATCTCAATTACCCATTCAAACAAGAAAAATTATATTGGACAAAAAAACTGAATATTGAAAATTAAATATATAAATCTTGAAATTTTTCTTTGTTCAGAATTTATGATACTCGGGCAATATGGAGAAACGGTAATATACTTCATGTTTCGCTTCGCGTTTCACGTTTAAATTTGGTACTACAATTAATGATCATTGACAATATATTATTATAATGTAATAATAGAAGTAATATAATATTACTGTACTTTATTATATATTATTTTTTTGGAAATACTTTTAAATTGCTTCCTAATAGAGGAAGGTTTTTGTAATGACGCAAATTTCCAAATTTACTTTTTTGACATATTTTGTTATAATTCGGCCCCAGGAACTCGAAAAGGCCAGTTTTAAGGTGTGTGTGTGTGTGTGTGTGTGTGTGTGTGTGTGTAACTTTTCTCTGTTTACCATATGTGTACGTCCGCATATTAAAACAATCCACTCAGTCGCATTTCAATAAGAGTCAACTTCAAACTAAATTCTCACTCAACTTGAACCTTATTGACAAGCAACAATGCGAGATGTTTTAATATAGACGTACGCATATCTCAAAAAGTAAAAGAGCTGTATGATCATGAAATTTGAAGGAATTGTAGCTCCAATTGATGTCCATTGTCCAGGTATGATTAGATTTCGAGCTAGGTCGGAGAATTAGAATTGGTTTATTCTTACATTTAGAAATTTGAAAGAAATTATTAACTTGCTTATATGAAAAAAACTTTGTTGATATTCGAAATTCGAAAAATACAATATCTAGTGTATTTTTTGGGTCTTCGAGACGCACCGATCAGTGTATTGTTGAACCTGTTATGACCTACTTGTACCGATTTATCAAGTTTCGAAAAAATGGTTCATTCTGTTTATCATATATGCGAGGACATTTTTTGTTATATTATGCATACTATAGTACTTTATATGATGTATTTGTTCGCGTTTTTAAGACGCATCGATTGACCTATTAAAGAAACTTTGAGAACCTTCCATGACCTACCAATATAGATTTTTTAATTAATAATCATTTTCAAACTAAATTATTTACTTTTGTTCGTATAAGGAAAACTTTGTTGTTATTGGGAATATAATAGAACTGTATTTGACGTAATTGTTCACGCCTTCGAGTCACTTCGAATGATCTATTGAGGAACCTTCGATGACCTTTCATGATCTATCAATAGCGATGCAAAAAATATTTTACTTTGCTTATTATTTGCTAATTAATATTTTTTATTTAAAGATTTTTTACCCTTCTTACCTCAACTAAATTCAGTATTTCTCGTGAGCCAATTCAATTCTTTTGATAACGCAGGGACTATTCAAGAAATATAGTGAAAATTCAACTACATCCACTCTCAAAGATCTCAACAATGTACACCTCTATAGAATTTACAATTTTTTTTTGGAAAATGGATCGTAGATGAATTTTCTTAGCATTCTCATTTTCTCAGCATTGAATTACTGACATTTAATTCTAAACTCAATATGAAAAGGAAGTAAAGTGTAAGGAAAAAACGGTCAGAAGACTCAGAACACGCAAAAAAGGGTTCAAGGCTTCAGGTAGCTTACGCCGAAGCTTGCAAGAGGAGAAAAATGAAGTAGAAATCGGACCGGAGTTACTGCCTCCTGATTTCTCCGGCGGACAGAGGATGCAGGAGCCACAGTTTAGAAGTGTCCTTCGGCGAACAGGACCTCCTTGAAGTTTCTGGTTTGAGCTTGCGTATAGCTTCAGGTCATTCATGTATAGAAGATGGGTCAGTCGATGACCATCCTCGTTATCATCTATTCTGGACCCACGAGACATGCTTTTTAATATTTTACTCAGTGGATTCAACGCTAAACAGAACGACGATGCACTAAAGGTGTCTCCTAGAAAGATATACGTCGTAATGCGAATTAATCTAGATATCCTTGGTTGCCTATGATCGAAATGCTTGATTCTTGTTCCCCAAAGAAAAATCGTACGACGTAAGATGTCGATGATACGTGGGCAGATCTTGTAAACTATTATTTCATCAAGCAAATAGTCATATGATATTGAAGGCAACGTTTTCTTGTAGTCAATATGAGCCATTTGCAATTTTTTTATGTTTTCTAGCTTGTGTCATGGCCACAGCGCCAGTGCTGATTAGATCTTAACTGCTGCGTGAGTTTTTGCAACATCCTTTTTGTTCTTCTGTTAGAATGTTATTCTCGTCGCAATGAGAGTAAACCTCATATGCAATTACAGTTGCAAGGCACTTATAAGTCGTTGGGAGACAGGCTATTGGTCGTAATGTAGATGGATTTGGAGCGCCTGGTTTTTAAGGCAACATATGCGTGGTACCTCTGAGCATAAAGCCTGGCATCAGATCTGGATGTTCGATGATCTTTTGGAAACACCCTGCCATCGCAGAATGCACACTCGTCAGGTACTTTTATCAGAAATCGTGCACCATGTCCGGACCCGCGGCTTTCCAAGTACTTGCCTTTTTCAGAATCGCTGA
>JAUMHM010087105.1:0-10550 GCA_032362435.1 Melikaiella ostensackeni | reverse complement strand
CGTAGTTGTTTTATTTTGTATCGTTTGATTGAATCTTTCGGCTGTGCCGTTCAATTCAGATGTGTATGGAGGTGCGAAATCACCCTTTATTTTCTTCTTTTCCATTACATCTGAGAACTCACCACCTGTAAACTCTTTTGCGTTATCTGTCCTCAGTTAGCAAGCTTTCTCCTCTTTACCTAGCAAATTCCTTACAGTAATCAAGAATTCTTCCAAACATTTACCTGATTCACTTTTATTTTTGATACAATAGATATACTATTTGCATTTTTCTCCAAAGGATTTTCCTCTTAAATCCTCCTCCCAATCTCAGACGGTATTAAATTTTTACGATTTTTTTTTCTCCCTCCGACTCTTTTAAACTTGTACTTTCAATTATCGTTTGAGAATGTTCAGAAAATTTATTTGGAACACAATTTCTGCTAAACGCGAATGAGTGGTATATTCTAATTTTCCTCTTTCTGAGTCGCCTTTAACTTCTAGTGTGATGAGCCAGTTTGGCTTTTCGTATTTTTCAATTAAATATTTTTCCTTTGTATCTTTATCAAAAATTCCTAATTTTTCATCATCTAGGTGTACACCTAATCCTGCGTCCACGAAGCGTCTTAAAGAAATTTGATTATTTGCGATATCTTCAGCTGCAATTACATTATTTAATTTTATTCTATCATTATCTGATTTGAAATATAAATCGCCCATACCATCTTCTTCAATATCTGCAGATTTATTTTTGTTTGCACTTTTAATTACTTTGCCAGTACATCGTCTAAAATTACTCAAAATTAAGCCTTTATTTACAATGTGCTCAGTCGCTCCTGAGTCCGCAATAAATATAATTTTGTCTAAATTTTTATCAAAGTCGTTTTGCCTACCTGCTTGACTTGCATGAGGGCCTTGATTTCCTTGGTTACCTCTTTGGCCGCCGTTTTTTTTTGTTTTTACCTCTGATGTTGCCTTTATTTTTCCCTCTGAATGCATTTTTGAAGTTACCTCCACCACTGTTTCTGTTGCTTCTCAAGTTACCCCTAAAACTATCTTTACCTCTCTTATTGTTATAATTAGAGTTGTTAAGTACATTCCGGTGTCTTTGATTCCTCGGGTTGTTTGAGCATTCGCGACCAATGTAATCCTTCACTGTGCGACAAAAGTAACAGTTATATGTGTCTGTATTGTTTACAGGACAGTATTGTCTTGTGTGTCCGTGTTGATCGCATCGGTAGCACTTTGCATGAGGTCCAGACATCCAAGGTTTTCTAACCATTCTCGCTTGAACATCTTTCTCTGCACCTGAGCCACTAGCCACTTCTAAATGCTGTTCTGCTCCGTTAACACCTTTCCTTTCAGCTTCTGACTGTAAAATGAAGTCTCTAAGTTCGCTTAAAGTCATCGAAACTTTATGTGCTTTTCTGTATGTTAGATCAGCAGCCCTAACTTCTGGGAGAACATTGCAAATTGCCTGATAAAATGCTGACTTTTTTTCGTCATCTGTTGGAGGTACAGCATGAACACAATTCTCATAATTAGTTGCAATATTATCAAATCTATTGCAAAAGTTTTCTATTGTTTCATCCGAATTTAATTTAAGTTTATATAATTGTGTTCTGACCGAAGTGCGAGTAACGTTACTTTTAACTCTTTTAGCCTCTCTAATTATGTTCATGATCCTAATCGGATCATGTTCATCGGTTGCTTGATGTTCGAGGTTCAACATCGATTCAGTTGAATCATCTAAAACGGTAGAGTTAACCACATTTACTTCTGTACGCCTAAGGCGTAACTTTTCGGATTCTGAATAATTTTAGGAGACCCGCTCCAGCTGCTCCATAAGAGTCTGAACTCTTATCAACGATTCTTTTTGTTCGTCAGCGTTTTCCTGAGCTAGGTTGAAGTGGATCAGTAGATCGTTTGCAGTCCTCTGTGCACTGGTCGTCTGTGTGTTTAGATACATGTCTGTAGAGTTGTTTGCTTCTAAGTTGTTGTTATTGATATTGCTATTTGTCGCTTGCGCCGTGGTGGATGTTATTGGCGCAGTTGACATGGGTGAGCCAGCTGTGTATGCTCCAGGTCCTATATATACAACAATGATCGTCTAATGTTAAGTTCTATCTTTCCGTTTTTCTTTTTTTTTCAAAAAAAAAATTTCGTCAAATTTTAATCAATCAAAAGAAACATTTATTTTCAAATAAAAGTTTTATTGTTTTTTTTTTATAATAAAACTTGTTTCCAAACTCTTCCCAAATAAAAGCGAATAAAAGTTTTCTAAATTGTTGAAAGTATTTTTAAACTTTTAAAAACCTCTAATATCGAATCCGCATCTAATTGAAAATTCTCTTATATTTGACTGCTTTAGGCCGTCTGGTGGTTTTGAAGCATCCGTCCTTTTGTTGGTATCATTTCTCTCATTACCGTTCATTGTCTAAATTGTACATAACCAAAAAGAAATAATCAATTTTCGGGACCGTACATATACACAGGGTCTGTCCGTTAAGTAGTCGGACTGAGTCGATCACAAAATATTTATTGACAGAAATGATACATGCGCTCCATATTCTTCAAACTCGGACCCTTCTGCATCCACACACCGCTGCTAGCGGGATTTCCAACTCCCGTACGCTTCCTGGAAGGCGGTGGCCGGAATGCTGTTGAGATCCCTCGTCGCGGCCTGTTATAACGCTTTCACCGAGCCGTAATGGTGCCTTTTCAGAGCGGTTTTGAGGCGGGGGAAGAGGAAGAAGTCTGGTAGGGCAACGTCGGGACTGTAGGATGGCTGGGACAGGGTTGCGATCTTCTGTTGGGCCAGGAACGCTGCCACGCGGAAGGCTGTGTGGCTCGGCGCATTGTCGTGATGGAGCCGGTCTATTCCCTAATCTATTAATAATTGATGAAAAATAAGAAGCGTCAATCCAATCTTACACCGAAAACATTAGAGTGTTATATAGAATCGATTTTCGGGTTGCGTTGGAGATGCAACGAAACAGAATTACTGCGTTGTGAAATTCATTTATTTTCGAAAATGTGTCCAAAGGAATCGAACTATGTCGTCCAAAAGAACCACTTTTGTTGACAGATTGGCACGAAAGATACAAGTTTCAGAGGAGTAACTTCCCACTTGACAGTTATTATAATTTAATAATAAACTTTCGAAGTCATAATGTATTTGTAACGGATAAAATAACGGAGATATTGAATGAAAAAACTCAATTTGTAATGATTTTATGTGATTTGAAATGAAACAAGGACTTTTTTGTGAACATCTTTTCAAGGTTAATTGGTGTGTTTGTAAACATAAAAGCACATTCACGCGCGTGAATTTTTGGCTTGAAGACATTCGACCTATGGTACTAGATTATTCAGGAGTGCTCGACCACCATATTCGTGCTACTGTTCTTGGCGCACAATTCAAATGTTGATCAACAAACAAGTTGTGATTGTGATTGCATGCTGGTACACTGCAATACACTATTTTTAATTTTTTAATATTTATTAATTTTTATCCTTGGCAATCAGTGGTGGGTTAGTATCTAACGTAATTCAGCTGTCAAAGTATACAGCTTGAAATTGACGCTAAATTGAAAGGTATGAAAATGGCGATTAAAATGGCGGTGGAGCACTCCTGTATAATAATAGTTCCTTAATTCGACCCTACCTACGATTTTCTAGACTGTGCGAAATTCTAGGCTGTGCGGTAATTGATTTCAAAAACGTCGGCCACGCAGGGAGCTGCAGTAGATGCTATGAAAGATACACAAAATAGCAATGCTTATTTCGGGGTTGTGGTTGTATATTTTTGTGGCAAAATCATATAATTTAGCGGAAATGATCAGGTCTTGTCTAAAAGTAACTGCCTTGCTAATTTTGAAGTTATGTTTGAAAATTTTTGTTATAAAATTATATTATTTCGTGAATAAGCTCAGGTCTTGTCTAAAAATGTTTTCTAATGAAAGAAATCTGTTTTCGAAATGCTTTGCTAATTTCGAGGTTATGGTTGCTCTTCCTTGAAATGCTGAAAAAAATATAAAACAGTAATTGATATATTTTTCTAATAATTGGATGAAGAAGAAAAGCAAAATGCGATGTGTGTTCTTAAAGGGACAAAGTAATATTTCAATAAAAGATTCCATTACCTGCAGAAAACACCTAACGTAACCTCAAAATAATATTACCTGTGAGATTTTGAGCGGACATAATGATTTTTTTATAAAAGTATCTATTTTCCGCCGGAAACACTCAACATACATTCAAAATCGTGGACTTACTCATTTTTCTATAAAATAATCCATTTCCCCCAGAGGAAACCCCGAATCAACTTCGAATAATGGAATTGCCTAGTGACAAAACGCCGAAAGCAAAACAAGGCAGAAAAACGCTGACATCAGATGGCACGCGTAGTGATTTTTATATCAAATAATCCATTTTTCTTTTTCATTTGGATTTTTCACAGATTTTTCAGACACATATTTTAGACACTGGCTAGAATCGTAATCTAAAAAAGGCTTACTTCAGACTAGCCTATTTCCTAATCTATTAATAATGATTAAAAAGTACGAATTAAGAATCCAAGTTTATCATTTTCGTAATCGATTAACATTAGGAATATTTCGAATTTGCCTTTTGCGTCTGGATTTTGTAGAGATTTTCCAGACACATATTTTAGACAGTGAATAAAATCCTGATCTAAAAAACGCTGACTTGGCGCCGGCCTATTTCTTCATTTATTAATAAATATTAATAAATGAGAACCAAGAATCCAAATTTGTCATTTCGTAATCGATATATGTAAAAATTTAATTTGGTTTTGGCTTTTTCATGTTGAATTTTTAGCGATTTACTAGGCATATGTATATTTTGAACTGTGAATAGAATCATCGCCTATAGTGGCTCACCTTTCACGAGTCCAGTTTTAGAAAGTCTATTATATTTGTGAGAATACATTTCATAAACTTATAATTTTCATACTTCTTTCGAAGGTATTATACATTTTTGGATATTTTTAGTTCAAAGTGCATGTTTTGACAGTAAAGTAGCAAAGCAATTTTAGAGGAATTTGTAACTTTAAAATGATATAACCAACGTTTTAAAATGTTCATTTTTCCGAGAGAAATTAAAATTTTTACGAAATATTCAGTACTGAAAATTATAAATTTAAATTAATAGCGATTATTATTATAAAGAACCGCATTGATTATTTTTTCCGAACATGGATTGAAACGCTGCAAGCTCTTGAAAGCCCGCATTCATGACTTTTTATGTTTGGTAGCGTTTCTATCCAATCTCGCGATAAGAAATATGTCCAGAATTTACCGTGTCACTGCTAAAAATTCATTATCTTTCACAAGAAAGCTTTAAACCTAAAAATTTGATCGAATTCGCCCGGGTCGATCGGTCGTCCCCTATTACACGTTTTACGAAATATCATCTTATGATATGAAAAAAATTAGGTGCATTTAGATTCATTGACGCAGAATTTCATCACCTTCATCGCTATTTAGCTAAATGGGTGACTATTATACTGCTTCTGGTATATATTTTGCAAAAGCTTTTTCTCTTGTCGTATACTACTTAGTAATTCTGCCACGTGCTATTCCCCACCGCACAGTGGTTAAAATCAGAATTTTACTGTTCAAAAAAGAGTTTGATAAACGAAACAAATCTTTTTGGACTAGAATTGCTATATCTTATATCTAGCACGACAATGAGTAGTAAACATGTATGAAATATATAAACTTATCATTGTTATAAGCAATTATCATAAAAAAATTAATGGATTCTCAGTTTTCTGCAAATTTCACCCCTTTTTTCAATTTCATTGCTTGATATGCTCATAGGAGTTGCAAATTCTCATTGTCAGTTGTCAAAATATGATGACAATTATTTTTATAAACAAACTGGATGAACAAAAGCATAATTTTGCGATTTTCGCACTGAATTTTTGGTTTTTTCGCGCAAGTCTGCCTCTGAATGCGTTAACGGAGTAGCTCAACTACAGAATATTGTTTATTGATAACAATTTCCATGGTTAAAGAAAAATTGTATGTAAAATAACACACTTTTATGTTTGAAGTTGAAATAATTCATTCTTATAAACAAGTATGATAAATTAAAACCCATTTTTAATATTGCATCAACATTTCAGGGTGAAAAAAGTCTATTTCTTTTCAAATTTCTCACTTTAAAATGACTCAATGAAGTAGGATCTCTACAAATATTTGACTTGAATTGAACTCCTCTATTTGCGTAAAGAAATTTAATAAGCAGGAACCATTCTTCAAAGTGGTGTGAGAAAATTCAACAAGAAAGTCATGGAGTTATATCTTGAAATAGGTAAGAGATTTTTCAAATTTCAGTCTTTCGTATGCAATCGTGTATCGGAATTGACTACTAATTTGTGACTTAAATCCTCATTCGTGATTTTTCGAGAAATTTTGCGTGTATTAAAACTATGAATGCGTTTCGAATCTTTATTACGAGCTTCAGCTGCCTGCTCAGAATACTGTCCAATTGGAAGATGAAAATATCTCATTACTTTCGCTCCTTGTGAGAGAATTGTGTGAACAGAAGCAGGAGTATAATACCAGAGGTATAAGCGTACGAATAGATGTGCTGTCTCATATGTGTATTTTTTAAAGTCGTCCAGATTAGTTGTTTCGCCACTAACCAATATCTGCAAGATATAATCAAACCTTTCAATTAGTTGCTTATCAACGCGAGTAATCTCAGATGCTTGGTCAAAATCTGCTAAAAATCTTCTTGCAGTAATCCCATAATTTGAATTACATGCACTTTGTTTTGGCATGTCCACTATCAGGTCAGTTTTCATCCTAAAAGTTTGATGTATCCGCTTTTTAGCATTTTTCTAGCGGCACCATCGATACCGTGAAGATGGACTCATTCGATATGCTTGGACTATCGAATTTTCATTTACGCGGGTCAAATCCTGAGGTGCCATCACATCCATACTTTAATCGTATTATTATGGAAAGAGTCCGTTTCTTGACACTTTCGAAAGATTAATACTGGGGTCTTCAAGTAACCGCGTTACAATGTGGTCTATTAGAGATTGAATAGTAATTTTTTTAAACTCCTCTTTCTGTTACTGTCTTCGATTCAAGGTAACACTGTTTTTTTTTGTTCGGCTAAGTCATAATATGGAGGAAAGATGTCAGCGTTTTTTGTGTTGATTTTATTTGAATGAGCCTGTTCTGAGATTCCGTCAACTTTGCTCATTGAAAAATGAACGAAAGAAACAAAAGAAACACGAAAAAATAAATAAAATCAATGAGTACCACGTACTGGACAAACTGTTCATTGAAAAAGCGGATGAAAATACATAAACCTTAGAACTAGGAAACATAGATTTTATGAATCTGAAGAAGTAGAACTCTTTTGTGAGTACATTGATCCTTAGCCATCTGTCGGCAGTCGCTGAAGGATTGCTGATATTCATTTGTTTCTTCGTTCCTTTACATGTTTCTTGAAGTTGCATGTACACCTGATACAAAAAATGTCTCTTATTGTTTATAACCATTGAGATTGTTATTAGTTAACATTGTTCAGTACTTAAGCCTCTCCCTTAACGCATTTAGAGGCAGACTTCCGTGAAACAATTGGAGATTTTGTGCGAAAATGCCAAACTTTTGCTTTGGTTTATCCATTTTCTTTATAATAAATGACAATTCCTAATACTCATCAATTTCCTGTAGTTGGTCCTCTCCGTCGACGCATTTAGAGGCAGACTCGCGTGAAAAAACTAAAGATTCTGCGCGAAAATAACAAAATTTTGCTTTTGTTTATCCAATTTGTTTATAAAAATAATTATTATATTTTGACAACTAATAATGAAAATTTACAGCTTATTTGAGCATATCAGCAATGAAACTGAAAAAGGGGTGACATTTTCAGAAAACTAAATCTATTAATTTTTTTATGACAATCGTTTATAACAATAATGATTTTATACATATCATACATGTTTACCATTCAATGTTTTGCTAGGGATAAAACATAGTAATTTTAGTCGAGTCCATGCCTGACCCAGGCGGACAGTCCGGTGATGCCGATATTATTGCCGGCAAGTTTTTTCAGTTTTTTCCTTAGGTACCCTTTCTTTCTGAAAATATTCCTACAGGCTGAGTCAATTTTATTTCAGAAATTCTCACTCAGCTTCTTCAACTTCCTCGCCGGTTCGCATCTTTTCATATTTCCGGTGTTGGAGCTTCTAAATCTGGAGTATCAGAGGGTCAATCTTGGTCAATCAAAGATCAATATTGCTGATCCGAAACCTTGTGCGAACGCAACTATTCATTTCTTACTTGGAGCTGAAATCATACCACCAGGCTTGATGTCTCGACCAAACAACAGAGTGGTTGCACAGCATACCGCGATCGGCTGGAGCTTAAGCTGCCTTCCTCCTCCTCCGTCATATCTATACTGACGATGTTTTGGCAGGTGCTAACGACATGGAATCGGCCTCAACATTGCAGCGAGAACTTATCCACCTGTTACAATCGGGCGCATTTCACTCATGCAAATGGGCATCCAACAAGGTTAAAATCAGTACCTGAACATTGTCAGGCGAAATCTCAGTCCCATTCATGACACGATCGGTCGATTCATTCTTCGATTGGTCAAACTTCATGGCTTCGCGGATGCTTCTGAGGCAGCGCATGCTGCCGTTCTTTATCTGCGAAGTGTCTTACATCGGAGTGTTGTTCGTTCATTACTTATGTGCTCTAAATCGAAGGTCACGCCCATCAAACAGTTGTCTATTTCCAAATTGGTGCTCTATGGGGTCCAACTTTGCGCCCATCGCAACCTTCACATCCAGAAAACTCTCTTCCTTGAGGATATGAGAGTGCAATCCTGGACTGATAGCACGAACGTGATTGCATGGTTGAAAAGTCCTCTCTGTAGTTGGTGTAGACAGTGTCTGATTACTATACTTCTTTGTCTTTTCTAGCTACCTATCGATGTTTCACCTCACGACGGTGCATTTGTTCCACTCTCACAAGTGACCAGGACACAAATCTCGTCGGGGCCGATGCTGTGCTGAGGGCGCTCTTCACGGAGGTTTCGCGTACCTCGGAAGACACAGCCGATGCTCTGGCCATGCAGTGGCGCACATTGAATTTTTGACTGGGGGAGCAAAGCTCCTTTCTTCACGGGACCACAGCACCCCCACCCTAAGAAAAAACTCAAAGTCACAGTGTGTCGAGAAAAACAAAAAAAAACACGTCATTCCCAGAAACATTCTTTTATTGCTGCTAATCTCTCCTAACAGCATTCAGCATTATAAGATGACGTAAGAGATCCTGTGGTGGGGGCAGAATTATCGGTAAGGCTAGTTTTGGACAAAAAATTGACGAAAACATGATACTGAAATGTGTGGGAGTTGGGGAAAATATATTCTGAATGTAGAAGAAAGTTAGGAATTCATTAATAATTATGCGTGTCAAGTGTGACTGTCATTTTCGCAAGTGTTCAGCACTTTTCTTGCCGGTAATGGTCTATCATAATCTAAGAAGTTAATAACGTGACTTAAATTTTAGGTACCGTTTGCTGGTCGAAGTGTCAAAATCGATTATAATGGATTCTAGCCAGCCAACATAACGTAACACGTTTGTAAATGTATTTATCTCATTGAAAATAAAAGACCATTATCCACAAAAAAGGTGTCAAACATTTGCCGAAATGAATGTTGCGCTTCATACAATTAATTATTAATACATTTCTAATCTACTGTTACGTTCGGTATATTTGTCCACCATTTGCCATACATTTTAATTTTATTCTTTTTGTCCAAGACTAATCTCACTGATAATTCTGCTCCCATCAGCTCCACATTTCAGTGGATTGTGGGAAGCCGTCTTCAAAGCTGCGAAGCATCACCTAAAACGTGTTATCGGCACATCGACTTCAACTTTCGAGGAGATGTGGTGGAAAATGGTCCGGAAAATGTAGGAAGATTTCTGGCGCCAATGGTCTTCCGAATATATTTATCCGCTTCAAATGCTTCCTAAAGGGCGCCAAAGTCAACAGTCTGTCTAGGTAGGAAATCTGGCCATTTTGGAGGAAGAGGATATCGGATCGAAGACGATGAGACGATTTCACCATCCAAATGGCCATTATGCAGAGTCACTGAGGGACACCCAGGAGAAGATGGCCTAATTCGTGCTGTTACCGTCCGAACAGCCCATCCAGACACAAACTTCAACTTACCATCCTACATTTAATTCCGTCAATCCCAGAGCCGTTTTTCACATTAGTTTAATCGGTCTCTCATGACCACTACGGATATATTGAATCAGGCTGTCGTATATGATGACTGTAGCAGCAGTAATGAGACAATTTCACCAAAAGGCTTCTTAAATGTGTGTTACAAAAAAAACATCACGTGCGTCCTAAACTACGACTCAAGACAGATTTATGTGTAAATATCTTCGGTAAACGTTAACTGAAATTGAAATCTTACATAACGCAGAAGTCAAAAAAATAACTTTCACTTTTCCATACACATATCAATATATAGAAGAATACTGTACGAAGTCAAAAAA
>JAUMHM010087104.1:0-10550 GCA_032362435.1 Melikaiella ostensackeni | reverse complement strand
ATACATGAATTTTCAACAAAATTGTTAAATTTTGAAGCCAAAAAGACGAATTGTCTACAAAGCAGTTGAAGTTTCAGTCCGAAAATATGATTTTTCAACAAAAAATAAATTAATTTTCAACCCAATATTTACATTTTCAAATAAGTAGTTTAATTTTCAACCAAATTGTTGAATTTTCTACCTCCATAATTTAATTTCCTACCAGAAATAAGAATTTTCAACAAAACAGTTAATCTAGAACAAAATAGTTAAATTTTCTACCAAACAGATGAATTTCATATCAATAAGATTATTGTTCTACAAAAAAGACGAATTCTCAGCAAAATACATGAATTTTCAACAAAATTGTTAAATTTTGAAGCCAAAAAGACGAATTGTCTACAAAGCAGTTGAAGTTTCAGCCCGAAAATATGCTTTTTCAACAAAAAGTCAATTAATTTTCAACCAAATATTTACATTTTCAAATAAGTTGTTTAATTTTCAACCAAATTGTTGAATTTTCTACCTGCATAATTTAATTTCCTACCAGAAATAAGAATTTTTAACAAAAAAGTTAATTTTCAATCAAACAATTTAATTTTTTACCAAATTGTTGAATTTTTTAACCACAAAGACGAATTTTGTACAAAATAGTTGAGTTTTCAACCCAAAAATATGATTTTTCAAGAAAAAAGTTAATTGAGAACAAAATTGTTAAATTTTCTGCCAAACGGATGAATTTCCTATCAATAAGATTAATGTTCTACAAAAAAAGACGATTTCTCAGCAAAATACATCAATTTTCAACAAAATTGTTGAACTTTGAAGCCAAAAAGACGAATTGTCTACAAAGCAGTTGAAGTTTCAACCCGAAAATGTGATTTTTCAACAAAAAATCGATTAATTTTCAACCAAATATTCACATTTTTGAATATTTAGTTTAATTTTTAACCAAATTATTGAATTTTCTACCTGCATGATTTAATTTCCTACCAGAAATAAGAACTTTCAACAAAAAAGTTAATTTTCAATCAAACAGTTGAATTTTCATCCCCAAAATATGAATTTTCAAGAGAAAAGTTATTTTACAGCCAAATAGTTGATTCTTAAACCAAAATCATGAATTTTCAACCAAAAGAAATCCATTTTTACAAAGTAGTTCCACTTTAAATCAAGTAGTTGATTTTCCAACCAAAAAATATGAATTCTCTACGAAACATGTAATAGTTGATATTTCAACAAAGAAGTTTCTTAATTTTGAATTAAGAACTGTTTAACTCAACCGCAGAACATCAATTTTCCAAAAAAAATCTAATCTGCACCAAAACCCATTCATCATCAACCAAACAGTTGCATTTTTAACCAAAAAATATAAAATTTCAACCAAGAAGATTAACTTTCTACCATAAAAAACGAGTTTCTAACAAAATGCATGAATTTTCAACCGAATATATGAATGTTTAACTAGAAAAGACCAATTTACAATTGAAAGTATCATTTTCCAACCAAAATGATACATTTTCGACAGAAAAAGCGAATTTTCAACACAAGAATTCGATATTCAACCAAATAGTTGAATTTTCAAGCAAAGATATGATTTTTTAATTAGGTATTGCCTATACTTTATTGTAAATTTTCACGTTTTGCATAGAATTTACAAAAATGTGTTATTTCCCCGTATTATTCTTACGGAAAAATTCAAACATTGGGCGGCGCCTCTTGAAATTAAATAAGAAAAAATTTTAAAAAACGTATTCACATTTTTTGGGAACCGAACAGATTCGGTGGGTGCCGCAAAAAATTCGAAACTTTTAAGTTTCTGAGCCACCCTAATATTATATGTTTATTCTTTCCTTTTCTTACAATAATGGAAAACTAGGTTTTGGAATTTTTAGAATATTTTAGAATATTTTGGAATACCTGAATATTTTAATGTTTTTTTAGAGGTTTTGAAAACTTATAATTGTTAAGAATTTCGAATTCGAATGGCCAGAACTAGAGATGTAAAGAGATTTTTGGGAATTAATTAGCATTTTCAAATTGTACACTTGAAAACGGTACAAATTACATTTATTGATCTACGAACATTGTTTAATAATTCTAAAATATTACTGTATTCAATTGAATTGGACTGAAGTTTTCTTAAATCTTGATTTTTTTTAACAATTTAGTGGATTTCATTTTAATTTAGTTGTCTTTACTAATATTCAAAGAAATGTAGTTAATTTCACTGGAATTCAGTTGAATTCATTTCAATTTACCTTTCAATTAAAGGAAATGTATTTAAATTTACTTGAGCTCAGTTTGAATTCTGCTGAATTTCTTGTTGAATTTACTCGAGTTCAGTAGAGCTGAATCAATTTCTGTTCAATTCACTTTAATTTAGTTGAATTCAATTTAGTTCAGGCAAATTGAATTTAATTCAGTTAAATTAATTTCAGTTCACATTATTTCAGTTGAACTGACTTGAATTTAATTGAATTTCTTGTTCAATTGACTTCTGTAGAAATGAATTAATTTCAATTCATTCACTTCAGTTTAGCTCAAATTAACTTTAATTCAGACGAACTGACTTTAATTCAGTTTTATTCTCAATTTCATTTGAATTTGCTTGAATTCAATTAAGTTTCTAATTTTACTTGAACTCTATTGAACTGACTTGAAATAATTTAAATTCATTGACTTCAGTTTAGCTCAAATTTAATTTAATTCAGCCGAACTGATTTTAATTCAGCTAAACTCTTGATTTCATTTGAATTTGCTTAAATTCAGTTAATTTATTTTCAATTGACTTGAACTGACTTGCATTCAAATTAATTGATTTCAGTATGATTGAATTAATTTCTGTTCAACTAACTTTAAGTTGAATTAACTTCAACTCAGCTAAATTGATTCAAATTCAGTTATAACAATTTAATTTCTTTTAATTTTAGTTGAATTCAGTCAATTTTTCTTTAATTGACTCAAATTAATTTGATTTTACCAAAAGGTCCCTTAGTTCACTTGAATTAAATTTCATTAATTCAAATTCAAATGAATTCACTTCGATTTACTTGAATTTTCTTAAATTTCATTAATTTCTGTTGAATTAAGTTCATTCATTTCAGCCTAATGGAATTCTCGACGTTTTCAAAGCTACTGGCGTAATTTAGTCTTGGGATTATTTCCAAGTAAAAGGCTTTTAGCTCTAAAATGGGAAATGGAACGAGTATTTTGAAATGTAAAAAGGTTCGATAAAAACCTATTTCCCATTTAAAAGAGGTTTTATAGAAGGGCTGTCAACTTGATTTACATGCAATAAAATGTTGATGCAAGGAGTCGCATATACGTATACAAGTCATTTCTGAACGATAACTCGATCTCCGATCATACCTGATGAATTCTCGTTTTTCTTTCAACTTTATTTACGGGAGATCAGTGACTCGAATGTTTCAGAAAATTGCTGACATGAAAATATATTCGAACCGGGAATCACATTTCTTTTCGAAAATGTGATATTCTTTATTAATCGTGATAACAAGACAAAGGTAATTAAATGTTTACTGCTTAAAATTGTAATAAATATGATTTTTTTTAAATATTTGGATATTATAACATTTGAAAAATTTTATAACAATTAAGAACAATATTTGAGCTCTGAACAAATGAACCTCTCGCGATCAAAAAGGGATACGCACGGGAGTGATGCTGCGTGATAAAAATTGGAAACAAATATTTCCAATATGGCCACTTACGGAGCAACACATGCGCCTATATAAGAACATAAATACATGGCATTAAAAATTATTGACAACATTATTGGTAAATAGAATTTAATAAAAATAATATTTTAAAAAACAATAAACAAAGATTCTGAGCATGGGTTTTTATTCGACATAAATCACAGAAATCGTTTACAAATGTTAGTTTTAAATATACACAAGTCGACGTGTCCAAATGACAAGGTTTCATCTCGGAAAGACCAAATGAAAAGGTGCTAACTCGTGGAGACAAAATAAAAAGCTGCTAACTCGCGTGGCGAAATCCCCAAGCTTCAACATCCCATATAAATTGTATTGGGAAAATCAGCGCCCTCAACTTTGTAGCACCTTTTCATTTGATCTCCACGAGTTAGCACCTTTTCATTTGGTCTTTTCAAAATGGAACCTTGTAATTTGGACACGTCGAAGTGTCTAATGCATCGTAAAGAAACATTGTTTTAAATTGTGAAACGAAACATTGATAAACTTATTACACGAAAATATGATTTTGGTGAACTAATTTTTTTTAAGTACTTAGAATTTATATCGTTTTGAATGAACTTGATAACAAGCTCTTTGGAGCATGAAACATTTATTAAGAATAAGTAAAATCGGAACAGTGCATAAATCCAATTGAATTTTCAACCCAGTGTGGTTGAAAAATGATTTTCAGAATTGTCAACATTGAAGCAGTAAGCATATCAGTGAAAACTTAATTAATTTTTGCAATAACTTCTCATTTACAAGAACTAGGTCCCCAATGCAATAAACACTTTGAGGTTAGGTTTCAAAAGGAGATTTTTCGAAATCAAAAAATTTCAATCTTTTTTCACTTCAACTCGCGCTAACTGAGCCAATTTTCAGAATTTTTTGATTTTATAATTACTAAATTATGTGCATAAGTCTTCTAGAACTATTTGAGAAAAAAGAATGTAAATATTTTAATAAACAAATATTTTAATGAACAAAAAAATTAGTTTTTTTTAACTTTGCAAGAATAATGAATTTCAGCGTACAAGAACTGTTATAGAACTATTTGAGAAAAAAGAATATAAATATTTCAATAAAAAAAAAGTTAGTTTTTTTCTAACCTTTGCAAAAATAATGAATTTCAACCTACAAGCATTTATCGTTTATCAAGCGAATTTCAAGTAACGGAAAACCAATTTTCAGAATTTCCGATTTTATGATTACTAAATTATGTGCATAAGTCTTCTAGAACTATTTGAGAAAGAAAAATGTTAATATTTTAATAAACAAAAGTTGGTTATTTTTTGTTGAGACTTTGCAAAAATAATGAATTTCAACCTTCAAGCACTTCGTTTATCAAGCGAATTTTAAGCAACGGAAAACTTCCAGTGAGATAGTTGTTGACTAAGGTTGGAAGAAGTTTACTTGAAAATTTTAGCTTAATCGGATTAATGGTTCAAAAATTATGAATGTTTTAAATTGCAAGTGGCAATCTCGACGCTGTCCTGTGCACGTGCCTCCTCGGCTACGAACGTGTTGCAGCGGACGATATGAAGGACAAGTCAGATACCAAAACAAATAATGACAGCCGTTTATAATTCTCTTCTAAAATATACTATAAGTAATGCGAAGAAGTAGTGAATGGATTATTTTTTGGAACAGCTGCAAAAGTATTATTTTTGAGATAGGTTTACAATAGTTAATAACCTATTAATTTAAGAAAGAATCTCAAAATAAATCAAGTTAGAAAAAGAAATATGCGTAAAGAGCAATGAATTAAAGTTAAGGAGTCCCGGTGGCTCAAGCGATAGCGCGTCAGGCTTCCGTTCAGGAGGACTGGGGTTCGGTCCCTGTGCCGGTACCAATGGAAATTTTTCTATGTACTTCTACCGGGGCTTCGGTGGTCCCCTCAAGAGAGTCTGGTGACATCCCAGGTAAAGGGCTCCGTGAGGGGAACATGCTTAGATCACTAGTCAATTTTGAGAGTCCCGGAAAAGAGTTGGCGATCTCCTTACGAGGAGGGCTCCATGAGGGGACTACTACTCGGTAGTCGCTGGTCTATTCCGAGAATAGTTAAGGGTGTGGCACAACAGGCTTTACAGCTCGAAAGACAGGGGAGCTCCATTGGGGCTTCCCGCCCGCCTGTACAACAACAACAACAACATAGTGTATTCTACGTCTGACTAACCATTTTGTGTAGCTAGTGAAGGTATCACTTTCCTTTTTCCGGAAAGCCTTTAATTGATGACGTTTAAGCAATACATGTGCATCCCCTATCTTGAAGATAGTAATTTTCTCTAAATTGACTTTTGTTCATACAATAAGTTTTCAAAAGTTTTAGATAGAAATGAGATCTTCAAAATATACATATATGTTACAAATGTTTTATAACTTGGAACATTTCGTCCCAAAAAAACAAACAAACATAATAAGTCTTCTTTGGAAACAAAGAAGTACAAGCAATTTTGTGCATTTAAGGAATTCAGGGTGTGAAATGACAATCCTATAAAATCAAAATAAAATACCAAAAAAGTGATATGATGACATTCTGGGACCTATCAAAAATGGGGTTGTCAGAAGGATGCACACGTATTCCTTAAACGTCATCAATTAAAGACTTTGCGGAAAGAGGAAAGCGATTTCCTCACTAGCTACACAAAATGGTTAGTCAGAGATAGAATACGCTAAGAATTTATTAAATATCCTTCACAACGGTCTTTTTAATATAGATACAACATTTTGAAAAATCAATATTATTTGAGAATTTTCATTATGATAAGGATCAATCTTATGACCTACATTTCTAATGATCTCTAGAGTCAGATCCGAAACTTCTTAAAAAAATATTTTTAAAAATATTTCTGGGAAAATTTTGTTATTTTTGCTTTCTGGTTATAATTTTATTTTGATATAAAATGATGAACAATAATTAACGTATATAGAAAAATTTATTAAGACACCATGAAAGTGTTCCTCCAAAATTGAAAAAATGCCTCGTAAAGTAAATAACAGATTCAAAAAACATATGGAATTTACGAGCTATGCACTCTCCCTCGAATCTCGGAAAAATAGCCTTCACTGACCAAAGAACAAATTTCAGCATAAAAGGGACGTTTCTGATTTCCGTCAGTATGTATTGCGATTCGTAATAGTTCAGTCGCGCGTTGATGAGCTGTTTCGGAAATTTTCTTCAAAATATAATTTCATAGTTCTTCGCTTTTGATTCAGTGTACAAAAATTAAAACACAAAAATAAAAATAGTAAATCCTGAGTGTTTTCAACAAGTTTTTCGAATGAAATTCGTATTAAGGACTACAAGAATGGTGAATTTTCGTATCAAGGACCAGAAGAATTGTAATTTGGAGCTTACTAAAAATCAAGATGAAAAGGATCAATTACAATGGATTAATAGACAAATACAAATTACAAGCTAAGTGTATCAAAAAACAATTATTTATAATTCCGCTTATATTCATGATGAATTTTATTGAAAGAAATTGGGGATCAATTGAATCAAACTGAGTCACAGAAAAATGTCCTAACGAAATTGCAAAGCCCACGGATTTTTCCTGATAAAGATTTATGATATAAGTAACAGACTAGGTTTTAAACTTCATGAACACAAAAAACAGTCGAAAATTTTATAACTTTGACAGTTTTATTAGATTCCTATGAGAAATAAAATGTCTTCATTTGATATGTCAACTAAGATGAAAGGCATGTACAAAGTTTTCCAAGAGAGTTTAGAAGAATGGTATTTTCTGAAAAAAGATAAGATCCTATAAAAGATTCAGAGTAATTTCAAAATAAAAATAAAAATCAGGCCAAAATATATTACCTTAGTTTCCTATAAAATTTTCCCTGATGAGGAGGTCTAAATGACCACTAAACTTGTTGGATCTTCGTAGTATAAAAAATCAGGAGAAAGAATAAGGCAATTAGTTGTCTCTTTCTTTTTTCTCCATCCTTTTCACTCGTTCACAGAACTGTCTCTAATGAGCCTAATACACAGATTTTTAAAAACTTATTTTTTCGTTTTTAAAGACTTTTCATGTGATATAATATTACACGAAAGGACTTCATCAGAGGTTATGTTTTTGAAGATTTTTCTTTGAAATTTAAAAAACAGAGACATTAAGCCACAGACCTTGTTTTCGTTCCATAAGGGTTCAGTTCTTAGTCGACTCTACAAACTATTAAACTTTCGTGGGCATATTAAACTTGCGTGAAATTTAATGAATTGTATGATAATGTGATTTTGAGTCACAAAGGCAGAAAAAGTTCCCAGAGGGCAAAAAATGAAGAACGTCTTTACGACATCCTTACGACATTTTTACGACGTCGCGAAGACGTCCTACGTCCATGTCGTAAAGATATCTTCAAGACATGTTTAAGACATTTAAATGTCGTAAAGATATCTTTATGACACGGACATACGATGTCTTCGCGACGTCGTAAAGATGTCATGGCATGTAAAGACGTCCTTCAATTTTTTGCCCACTAGGGTGTGTTTTGATGAGTATATTTCGTTTTCATGAGAGTGTTAGGAAGATTTAAGTTAAAGACTATTATTTAGGGAGAAAAAGGTCAAATAATTGTAAAGACGACCTCTCAAGTCATCGAATATATAAAATAAATATTGCACTGAGAAAAAGATGCTTTTGAATCAATAATAAAGCTCGTTGAAAATTAAAAACATCAAGACACTTCTAACATTAGTTACACAAATAAATACCTTGGATTTTCTGGATTATTTGTTCACCACAATTCCACGTTCGTAGTATGCTTCCAACATCCATTTTTCAAATTTTGCCGTAACTGTTGTGTATAAGCTAGAAGAAGAAATTGAGGTTATGTATCTTCCACACTTCGACAAGTAAACTTAATTAAGAAATATATTACTCACTTGGTATCTCTGAAACACAAGACACTTTAGACAATTTTCACTTAAATATCAATTAATTCTCAATTAATTGATATCGTCAAACATGACGAAGCGCGGGATGCCTGGAAAACGTGCGAAAACGTGCTTGCGGAATGTGAAACGTTGAAATTCAAAAATATAACGGCTCAATGAGATAGCGCCACCAGTTCCACGTGGAATTCACTATAATGACGTCGAAAAGTCAACTCATGACTCACGCGATGAATCAAGTCGGGTTTTGTTTGTCTCAATTCTCAGCTGAGTCGAATCGGGTTACAGCCGATTCAGTTCGACTCATGCACATCACTGCATAAAACCAACACCTTCTCATTGAGATGAGAATGTAAAAACGCGTTTATGGATTAGAATCTTTAAATTTTCAGAAATTAAAAATCGGGTCATATTATCGTTGTTAAACTTAATTTTAATGGTTCTTGCAGATAAATTCTGGTAAACTTTGAGACGACAAGAGTATGTAAAAAAATAATTTATCTTCAGTTAGCGGAAAACACTAAAAGGGTTATTTATTTATGAAAACATCACTATTTGAATGTTTATAAAACATTTCTTTCCCTTTCACTCACTTGTATGATAAGTTGTTATCGCCATACACACATATCACCACATAAATAGACAAGCATAGCTTACAATCTTAACATACCGCCCGCCTCGTGGTGCTAGAACAGCACGAAAGAATTAAAAAATTCAGTTTATATTCACAAAAATAACAAGAATTGAAAAGAGTTGCAAAACAAAAACGATTGCTCCCCCCCCCCACCCCCCACCGTGAGAAGACCATCACGAAACTATCGACTTTAGTAATTGTAAATTTATTAGCCGCCCACCACAACGAATACTTACAGTTAATAGAAAAATAACATGCTGACATTACTCTGGATCGAGTTCTACAGATGGTTCAGGAGCACTAGTAAAAGGGGCACCTATCAGAAAAAATTACCTGGTGTCAAATACGAGAAATCATCAGTGTCATCAGAATAAGGAACTATTGGGCGCGAGTTCAAGCAGGATTCTATTCGAGCTAGAGTCGTAGTAAATTATTCAAACGTTAAGGCACGAGATCCCATGTATCTACGTGAAAGATGCTTAAGACTTTTAACGCCAGCCTCCCACAATCCCCCAAAATTAGGTTCTACGGGTGGAATAAAATGCCAGGTCGTTCCCTCCACTGAAAAAAGATTGAACAAATCTACGTCCTTTTATATCTGACCAATATCATGTCTCATCTCGCGATCGGCACCTTAAAAGGTTCGCTGTATTTTAATTTCGCTGTATAGATGCGAGGGTTTACCTCGACGAGCGATGAAGCGTTGATAAGTTACTAAAAAGCCTTGAAAAGTGTAGTCAGAGACAAATTCCAAGTAAATCGCACGAGTCACACTACAAACGAACAGCGCGCGACATAGCCTTTATAGCTCTTCTGACCCCTATCTGGAGCAAACCGAACGGATAAGGGACCAGGGTAATCAACGACAGTATGTGTGAAAAGCCTACAATTTATGGTCTTAAAATCAGGCAAACTACCCATTAGTTGTTGAACAGTGCCAGCTCATTCACGTACGCAAGTAACGCAATGGCGAATTAGACCCTTTACTAGCGTTCGGCCTCCAATTATTTGAAACCCTTGGCGAAGAGTATATAAAGAGAGCTGTATCCCACCGTGCATCGATCTCACATGAACGTGCAGAGTAATAAGTTCCCTAATACGATGACTAGGTAATATTACAGGATGTTTTTCCTCAAAACTAATTGGAGCCTGATGTAAACGACCACCTAACCTCCCCTCGGACTAGAACCTTGACGAAGTCCCTCTCACAGCACTTTGTGATGAGAGAGAGACGAGTGGGGAGGCTTAGCTGGCGGCCCTTGGGTCATGGAGGCAGCGGTGTTTTAAGTATCGGTGAAAAAATGGAGGGGAG
>JAUMHM010087103.1:0-28951 GCA_032362435.1 Melikaiella ostensackeni | reverse complement strand
AATATAAAACGACAATAATCTCGAAATCGATTTTTTTGCTCTTAGGTCCCTTTCTTCGGAGCGCGTCACATATATATAGTTAAAACAAAGTTGGCCAAACAACCACTGCAGTGTCCCCCTGAGAGCGAATGCCATTCAGAAAAATGACACCGGCTTTCAGCAGAACCGCGGTCAATTACAGCTATGGTCACGCCTCACGACTGTGAGATGGTTGACTCTATTTTTCCGGGAGTATTCGGCAGGGAGGGGTCGCGATTAACACCATAAGATTGACAAAAATGGTAATAAAGCACTTTCAGGTTCGCATTGTGCCTGTGGAGATACGTCGTTCTCGCGTGAGTGGGACACCAGGATAGTGTATGTACCATAGGTGCTCAGAATGTGCATGACACGCTCTGCATCTATCGCTGGGAACTTCTGGATGTGAGATGCGGCTGCGGTATGCGAAGGTGAAAAGGACACCATCCTGACACGCGAGTATGAAACCCTCTGTGTCTCAGGTCAGTCCGGATGATTTAAGGAAAGTAAACGTTAACTCCATCGACAAGGACTGCTCTTTTACATTTCTGTTAAAGTTTCCGTGTATTTTCTTGTCATGGAGTCGTTCGAGAAAGTTGTTTACCTCTGCTTTCTTCTCTCGGGCTTTCAAAAGTGAGCCATCTAGATCTACTAATGGACTTTCCTTACTTTTGATGTTAAAATCCAGGCCAAGGGTCTCGGCCGTCTGCTCTACGGCGTTGTAAAGGAACGCTCCTTTGCCAATCATCTCGTGGTTCCTGACCATTTTCAGGAGAAGATCTCATCCATTTGCCAAGATGTGAGCTGTACCCAAGATCATTCAGTCATAAAGACACTGGATATTAAAAAGTCCTTTTTCGCTTTTACGGCGTGGGATGTATAAGCGCGGAATGGATAGTTGTTATGCAAGCTCTTCTGTATATGCGCGATGCATGATGTGTGGCGATATCGAAGGCCGTGAGCTCTTGCTCCGTCCATGGAACCACACCAAATGAATAGAGTAGAAGCGGGACGGCAAGCATGTTAGTTGCAGATATCCTGCTCAACGCCTATAGATTGAAAGACCAAATCTGTTGAAGGAGACGCTTGTACCTGCTTCGGAGAGCCTCCTTTACTAATTTTATATCCCGAATGCGGATCTCTTGCATGCCTAGGTATAGGTAGGTCTTTCCAGTGCCAAGGTGTCTAATAGGACTCATGTCCATGAGCTCACGGTCGTCGCGAACGCTAGTAAGTAGTCCTCGCTTCAGATGAATCTTGGCATACTTGTCCAATACCAAGTCTATACCAATTTCTCCTGTGTACTCCTCGACGATTTTTAGAGCATCCTAGAGATGCTGTGTTCCAGAAGCATAGGTCTTGGAGTCATCCATATAAAATATATGAGTGACCTTATACTCACGATTATTAGATCCGCCGCAGAGGTACACATGAAAATTGCGTAGTGCGAGAGATACTAACAAAAGTGTGATGCAAAAGAGAAGAAGGCTCATGGTGTCTCCCTGAAAGACGCCCCTTTGTAAGGTGACGTTATTAGTCGTCACATGTTGTTTTCCAGATGAGATGGTAAATCTGGTTTTCCAAACGGGCATCAATCTCTCTATGCATCCCACTGTGTGTGGATGAATCTTCGAGCTTTTCAACAGACAGATGATAAGTCTATGGGAGGTGGAATCGAAAGCTTTCTGGTAACCAATTTAGGCCATCGGCAGGTTGCGATTGTAGACTAATGCATCTTTGCAGACTGTCTGTAGCTTCTTAGGTTGGACAAGTTGCCCTTTTACGGTAGGAGGACAGTGCGTCCTGACACCAGCCACTGTGAAATGGGAGTCTCCGACTTAAAATATGAGGTGAAAATCCGAGCCAGGTGCTGGTGCGTAGAAGTAAACTTCCTACGCCGGAAGTTCTTGATACCATCTCGTCCGGCAGCGGAGAAGTTCTTCGTGCCCCTCAGTGCTTTCTTTACCTCTTCGGCAGTGAGTGGTGGGCATTGCTCCTCGGACAATATGAGGTTGTCGCACAGCTTCTTGAAACGTACGATGTTCTCAGTGTCTTCATGCAATGTGTGTTGAAATTCATAAGTCTGTCTCTAAAATCTTCTCGAACTTAGGCGGATTCCTGACAGAAACAGGGGGATCGCTTAAGAGGCGTGATGGGTCAGCGAGAAACTGTTGATTCTTTCTGGCTCATCCCTCCCTCTTCTGTTTCTCATCCTTGCGTCAGATAACACCCTTATTTTGTCAACAATGTGCTGCTTGATAGTTAGCAATTTCGACCTGTTCAGTATTTGATGGTGGCTTCTCAGTTCGTGAGCGAACTTTTGGACCGCATAAGGCTCACCAGATGTTATGTAGTCACTCACACACTGAATGCGGGATGCATCCTGTTCAGTCCAGCTAATCATCTTGTTCAGTTGATGCAAGCGCCTTTTGGTCTTTTGATCTGTCATCGGCTTCACCCTTCAATTTGAATCAGCCCAAGTTCAGAAGAGTTCGGACTTCTCCGAGAGATCCTCACGAAGGGCGGTATCCATTTCAGCCACATCTCGAGACTAAGGAGGAACCTGGGTGTTAGTGTTCTTCCTTGTCGTCAAATCGCCTCTATCTCTCAGGGAATGTCTATTTCCCGCTGTTGGTCTTAATGTCGCTTCCTTTTCATCGTATGCGGCTTATTCTTGTAGCGGTTGGGGAAGCGTCCCGCGTACGTATCCTGTATGCATTAGTTTGTCAGCGCAATTTCGCAATATCCGTGATATTGCAAAAAAAAGTTAACAAAGAAGTCCTCTGCAAAATTTTGTACGAAACCTAGTTTAGGCACAAAAAGCTTTAAAGTTGGGCCTGATTAATCAATAAGTTGCGAGCTTTAGCGACAACTTGTACGTCTTCCAAGCGTTAAGATAGTGTGTATAATTTTGGCGAAACACTTCAGTTCCCGTATGAGTTAATTCCCCGTCGAGCCATCGAACTCCCATTGTTGATTGCAAAATGCAAAGTTCAAATACCCAAAATTTTTTCAATTCTTAATCCTTCTCGCATACATTTAATAACAAGATTAAAGTAACAAAACATCTTTTCTAACAAAAAACGTTACTTTTTCCGATTCATCGCAGAATTTACGTTACATAACTTGTAACAAAACTGACAAAAAAGCTGAATATTCGCGAAACCCATCGAAATTCTTTCTTGAAAATTTGTTAGCAACATTAAAATAACAATACGCCTTTTCTGACAACAAAAGTTACTCTTTCCGATTCCTCGCAGGGTTTCTGTTACATAACTTGTAACAAAACTAACAAAAAAACTGAACATTCGTGAAACATAGCAAAAATTCTTTTTTGAAAATTTTTCAGCAAGAATATAGTACCAATACACCTTCTTGAACACAAGTCACTCTTTCAGATTCCTCGCAGAGTTTCTGTTGCATAACTTGTAACAAAACGAGCAAAAAAATTCAACATTCTCGAAACCTAGCGAAATTGCTTTCTTGTAAACTTACCAACAAGCCTAAGATGATATAACACTCTCCAACATTCGGAACTCAAAGTTAAAAAAACCCTGCAAAATCCTCACTTGAAAATTTACTAATAAGCCTAAATTAACACAACACTTTTTCAACCACCAGAAGTCACCCTTGTCAATTCTGACAGAGATAATGTTACATTATTCTGCAACAACACCAGCAAAAATACTTAAGTCTTGGAGAATTGTATTACATTAGTAAAAATTGAATCGCCCGTCAGTGTTATTTCACTAAGAACAAGTAAAATTTTTTCTAAAGATAATCAGTGAAATTCAGTCAGGAAAAGTGATTTCACTGACTACGTCAGTGAAAAATCTACTGAAATGTTAATATGCACAGAACTGACCCACTTGTAGGTACTTCATCAATTGAATCTCATCATTGTACAGCTTTTCATGCACATTTTAGATACATTTGATTGCATTTCTTGGTTGAAAACCACCACAAAAGCTTCGGAATCCGAAACTTTAATCATGTAACTGAAAGTGAGGCAGCATTTTCCGTACGCGAGGACAAATTTCAATTATTCTTAAATTTGCTGAACTTCGGCTTTTTTGATAATATACATCCGAATGGAGAAACACCTTATGGTTTATTAATAATCTAACCGGAAATAATCAACCTTTTCGTGAAATGAAGCAAGAGTAAAGAAAATGTACAGCTTTTCATGCACATTTTAGATACATTTGATTGCATTTCTTGGTTGAAAACTACCACAAAAGCTTCGGAAACCGAAACTTTAATTATGCAACCGAAAGTGAGGCAGCATCTTCCTCACGCGAGGACAAATTTCAATTATTCTTAAATTTGCTGAACTTTGGCTTTTTTAAAAATATACATCAGAGCTTGTCAAAATTAACCCTTTGTTTTGTATTTTTCGATAGTGAAACTATCTAAAAGACATGTAAAACTTAAATTTCTATCAATTCATTGTGTAACACCGAAGTTAGAAATTATTCACACTTTTCATGATTTTCAAAAAAGAATACCCTACTTCCGGTGGCATGATTGGAATTCAAGATTCAAAAAATTCCCCAGGTTGTTTTTCCACCGCGGAATACAACAGATGAGGTTTTACTTTGACGACAAACTCTCATCTGTTTTTTGAAATTCAAATGAATCTAACCAAAGTAAGAAATTATTCACATTTTTCATGAATTTTAGAAAATACTCTTTCATTTTCGGTCGCGTGATTCAAATTCATGCTTCCATTTTTTTTTGGTTAATTTTTCTATCAAGGAATACAATCGGAAAGATTTCACATGGACGACAAATCTGATCTTTTTTTTAAAATTCAATAAATGTCACCAAAGTAAGAAATTGTTCAAACTTTTCATGATTTTCAAAACAAAAAACAGTACTTACGATGGCATGATTGGAATTTAAGTTTCAAAATCTTTTGGGTAGTTTTTCCAGTAAAGTCTCATGTTGACGACAAAATATTATGCATTTTTTAAAATTCAATAAGAGTCACAGAGCTTAGAAATTATTTACGCTTTTCATTATTTTCGGAAAAAGCCCTACTTCCGGCCGCATGATTGGAATTTTAGTTTTAAAAATATTTTGAATCGTATTTTATTTTATTTATAAAGTAAGAAATTAAGCACACTCTTCACGATTTTCAAAAAATGATACACCATTTCTGGTGTCATGATTGGAATTTAATTTTTTTTAAGTTTTTCGAGTAGTTTTATCATCAGAGAATACAATCGGCAAAGATTTACTCTGACGACAAGACGTCTTCTATTTTTTTAAATTCAATAAATTTCACCGAAGCTAGAAATTATTCACACGTCACATGATTTTCAGAAAATAGTCCATCACTTCCGGTTGCATGATTCAAATTCATGCTGGAAATTTTTTTTGGATAGCTATCCATCACGAAATACAGTCGACAAAGTTTTACTCTGAAGGCAGACTCTCACACTGATTTATTTTTTTGGGTTAGCTGCCGCTCTAGTGATAGTAGAGCAGCGCCACTGAAAATTTGGTGCAACTGCTACTGGATGTTGGGTGCACAGCGATCCCACGTGGGAGAGCAGCGGTCCCACAAAGATAGAGTAGCGTGCTCACGCGGTAAAGCTGCTCGACCAACTTGAGAGAAAATCCACACCAAACTGATAGGCGAGCAGTGCTCCACGTATTTAGTTTTGCAACTGTATCGCGTGGTAGAGCAGCTTGCCCAGAATTTTTTCAGTGCACCTATTTTTCCCAATTCATTAAATGTCACATAAGGTAAAAATTATTGAAACTTTGAATGATTTTCGAACAAAAAATGCACCACTTCCGGTAAAATGATTGGAATTTGAAAAGGGAAATTTCACTTCTGCTGTGCGGTATGGATTCTCCGTTTCCCCTTCCCTTTTCCCTCTGACAAATGCATTGGGGTCGATTAGCGCCAAATACGTTGCTCAGAGACCATACACATGAAACTTCCGAAATGAGGCGAAGATAGCCGACTGGAGGGAAAGATCCCGTTCGGATTGTACACAGATCCGCTCGTGGTTTGGACTTTGCGATTTGCAATAAACAATGGAAGGGCGACGACTCGACGAGGAATTACCAAATACGGGAGGTGAAGTATGTCGCCAAAGGATACACAATATCTTAACGCCTGAGATATGCGCAAGTTGTCGCTGTATCTCGATTCTTATTGGTTGATTATACCCAACTTTGAAGCTTTTTTGCACCCAAACTACCTGTAAGCTTCGTACAAAGATGTACTAGGGAATTTTTTGTTTATTTTTTTTGTGCGCTATCACACAGAACTAGTGAAGGGCCGACGAAACCCTCGTGAGTCTTAATGACAGGGAGCGACCCAAGAATGACAGCTTTTTTCATCATCTCGCAAGAGCCTTGACATTCTTCTGACACGCGGGTATAGCTTCGCGGTTACGAACCAGTGATGGCTTCGCTGCTCTGAGAGCACCGATGACAAAGACAACCATTTGAGCCGAATATTCTTGGTACATTCCCCGCAGCTTTCTTATAAGGTTAGATACCTCTTTCCCTTCTCCTTCTCGTTGACTGTGATGTTAGCATCGCGTCGGCCGGATCCGAGAATTCGATCACGAACTTTGTTTGCTTCTCTCTGTCAAGGAGGACGATGTCAGGCCACGAGTGTAAAATAGGGACTTTTAGTCTGAACTGGAAGTGCCAGTAAATTCTGCACAACTCGTTCTCGACAATTGACTTTATCTCTCTGGGAGTGTTCGACAGAGCAGGGTCGCGGTGGTTACCATAACAGCGACAAAGATGTCAATAAAGCACTTATAGGGTCGCATTGTGTCTGTGGAGACACGTCGCTACCCCGAGAGTGGGACACCCGGATGGTATGTGCCGTAGGTGATCAGAATGTGCATGACATGCTCTGCACCTGTCGCTGGAAAATTTCCGCTGTAAGATGTGGTTACGGTATACCAAGGTGGAAATGACACCGTCCTGAAACGCGCAAATAAAACCCTCTGTGCCTGAATTAAGTAAGAAAAGTAAGCGCCAACTCCACCGACAAGGACTGATCTTTTACACGCCTGTGAAAGATTTCTTGCATTTTCTTGTCGTGGACCTCTTCGAGGAAGTTATTGACATCTGCTTTCTTCATTCGGGCTTTTAGGAGTGCGGGATCTAAATAGAGTAATGTACTTTCCTCACTTCTGATGTTAAGATCCAGGCCTAGGGCCTCGGCCACCTGCTCCGCGACATTGTAAAGGAACGCTCCTTCGTCAATCATCTCGTGGTTCCTGACCATTTTCAGGAGAAGATTTCTTCCATTTGCCAAGATATGAGCTATACCCGAGATAATTTGGTCATGAAGACACTGGATATTTAGAAGTCCGCCCCGCCATTACGGCGTGGGATATATAAGCGCGGAGCGGACGAGTTGATATAAAAGCTTCACTGCACATGCATGGTCTCACTTGTGGCGATATTAAGGGCCGTGAGCTCGTACTTCACTCATGGAACCACCCCAAATGAATAGATAGAACCGGGACGGCAAGCATGTTAGTTGCAGATATCTTGCTCAACGCCGACAGACTGGAAGAACAAATCTGTTGCAGGAGACGCTGTATCTGCTTAAGAGAGCCTCCTTCACTGATGTTATGTCCTGAATGCAGCTTTCTAGCACGCCTAGGTATAGGAAGGTCTCCTCAGCGCCAAGGTGTCTAATAGAACTCCTGTCCACGAGCTCACGGTCGTCGCGAACGCTAGCAAGTCGTCCTCGCTTCAAATGAGTCTTGGCACTCTTGTCTAATCCAATGTTCATACCAATCCCTCATGTGTACCCCTCGACGATATTTGGAGCACCTTGAGATGCTGTGTTCCAGCGGCATAGATCTTCAAGTCATTCGTATAAAATATTTGAGTGACCTTATGCTCAAGATTATTAGATCCGTCGCAGGGATGCTCATGAGAAAGATGCCCCTCTGGAAGGTGACGCTGTGAGTTGTGACACGATGTTTTCCAGATAAAATAGTAAATCCGGTTCTTCGTGTCCCTCAGTGCTTTCTCCACCTCTTCGGCAGTGATGGTGGACATTGTTCCTCGGACGTCATGAGGTTGTCGCACAGCTCCTGGAAATGCATAATGTACTTAGTGGCTTCATGCAATGGGTGTTGAACTTCATATAACTCTCTCTCCAAAAAGTCTCTACCTGCACGGACGCAGGTGGATTATTGACAGAAACAGGGAAGTCGTAAAGAGGCGCGATAGGTCAGCGAGAAACTGTTCTTTCACCCTGACCCATCCCTTCCTCTTCTGTAGTCTCCTCCTTGCGACGAATAACACCCGTGTTTTGTCAACAATATGCTTCTTGATAGTCAGCAGCTTTGACTTGTTCAATGTGTGATGGTGGATCCTCAGTTCGTGAGCGAACTTTCGGACCCTTGCCGTAAAAGGCTCACCAGTTGTTATGTAGCTAATCACGCATCATGAACTGAACAAGTGATGGTCCAGAGATTGGACTTTTATGAGAGATCCTCACGAAGGACGTGATCCATTTCAGCCAGATCTTGGGGCTTAGGAGGAACCTGGATCTTAATGAATCTCCTCGTCCTGAAACCGCCATCATCTCTCGGGGGATACCTCATTTCCGCGGTTGGTCCTAATGTCGCTTCCTCTTTTTTGTCTGCGGCTTGTTCTTGCAGCGGTTTTGGCACGGTTGTTCACGCTTCAGCTTGGGAGTTTTGCCTTCGGGACTATCCCTGGACAATTGACTGCGTTTATTTTTGTGTGCACTATCATACAAAACTATGGGGTTGTATATGTGGTGGGACATCCTGTATTATTTGTAATATATAATAATAATATATAGAACAATCAAGCTGGACGAATCAGAAGCGCGGTATAAGCAGGCGTGGGTGCGTGAGCGGAAGTCCAGCTGTGTGTAAGTTACCGCCGTTTCTGCCTTCGTTATCTCTGCTAAGGCGCTCGCTTGCATGTTACATACGGCGTGGCGCGGCAGGAGAGAGAGCATCAGTGCACTCAAACTTCGAGGCGAATACCGATCTTCACGATGACAGACAGAGAGGGGAAGTTTGATTATTTAGAAAAAGCAACGAAAAAAACCTTTGCATAAATAGTTGGACTGTATTAATACAATTTCCGCATTAATCAAAGTGTTTGGCACCATGGATTTTTCGAACAACTCAATGACTCAAGGGATGATGTTTTAATGTCCCCAGCAAACTACCTTTGTTGTGATATCGATCTCAATTCGCTTTACGGTATGGTAGAAATTTTTATTTCTGCCCTCCTTGAAAAGATGGAAGATTTTTTTCTTTAATTAAAGTGGTTGGCACCGGGGATTTTTTGAACCCAAGACCCAACTTAGTGAACTCAATGACCCAAGGAATGATGTTTTTTGGGGATATTAGAAAATCATCTCCTGGGTCATTGAGTTTTTAGAAAAATCCGTCACGTGAACCACTTTGTTTACTGCGGAAATCTCTCGATTTTTCCTCATATAGGATTCCTAACAATTATTTCAAAGTAGTTCTATTTTGGTCGTAATTTTTTATTGCTTAAAAAAATGCAGCCATTACAGCGTGGACCCTCTAGGAATATTCGTCGCGCAACCCTGTATGATTTGTTAACTCTTAACGTTTTTCTAGGTGTGCTAGTACAAGGGCCTAGTTAGTGCAGTCTAACTATTTGCTCAACGGTTTTTTGGTTGCTTTTTGTAAATAATATAATCTTCCCCGTGATATAGAAGATATCTTCTAGGATTCGTTAAATGATATTCTGGGTACTTGCTGTCCTTGGGAAAGAATCATCCTACTTGGAGATATGAATGGCTGGGTTATCGTGCAATTCGAAGGTACAGACAGGATACTTGGTCATTTCGGTGATGAAAAACAAACGGCGACGGGGTAAAATTGTATAGTTTATGCTTGGAAAAAGGCTTGTTTATTACAAATATTTGGTTCAGACATACAATGAACCACAGGCATACTTGGTACAGAGGCGAAAGCCACAGTATGATTGACTTTGTTGTAGCGGATGAGAGAATGAGAGGTCTAGTAAGAGATACAAGAGTTATGAGAGGTTCTGAAAGTGGAACAGATCACTACCTCATAGTTTCAAAAATGAACCCAGATTAATGATGGAAGAGAAGAAGAATTAATAATAAGTAAAAGCAGATGCAATTTAAAATATAAAATTAGTAGAAAGCAGAATTACAAATGGTATATTGTGAAAAGCTGAATAAATATTCAGGTTATTATAAAGAAAACTGAATGTCAGAACTAGGCAATCAAGATATAGAGGGTGCATTGAAAATACTACAGAATAGCATTTTCAAGAGTGCATCTGAAGTGTGCGGTACTGCGGTTGTGGGGAGAAGTATTGGAGATGCGTGATGGAATGATGAGATCCGCGTAGCTCTTAACGAGAAAAAGAAAACGTACTCGGGAAAACTGAATATTAGAAGTCTTAGAAATAAGAATAGAAGTAGATCAGAACGTGAGTATAGGTATAAAAATAGGAAAGGAGACACTCGTCAAAGAAAGCAAGGATAAAATCGAAACGGAAGGAGATAAAAAACCGCTACAAAGTAGTTTAGTGGGTGCGTTCATTATATGGTGTATCTTTAATTATGATCATTTCACATCAATCGATTGATGTTGCCAAATTGAATACATTTGGTGATTATTATGCTGCTATATTCCTAATATTCAAAAAAAGTTTACTTATAAATGAAAAATGTAAAAACTTCAGAAATTATTAAAGATGAAAGTCTTTGTATGGAGATAGCTATAATAACATTCTATGGAATTATATCAACTAAATACCACCCCGTGTTTGAAAAAATTTGTATTAAAGAGCCTAATATTACTGCCAATATTGTGATAAAAATTTTTTAAATTTCGAACTTTTCAAATTCATTTTCTGTCATGCTCACGATATTTATTGAATAAACCTCAAATTTTTTTGTTAAAAAAGGATGTATTTCATTGAGATCTGTGTATAATTTTTTTTGCCTGATATAATCAACATTGCAGAAGAATTCACGCCTAAAATTTTTGAGAAAAATGTAAAATTGAAAAAAATGTATTCTCATCCGATCCTGCTCTAAACCTAATAAATAATGGGCATTATTTAGGTCTACACTCCCTCCGCCTTTCTGGTATTCTCGGTATTTCAAAGGATTTCAATGGACGTAAAGAGATTTCATAGGGTTTTAAAGATTTTAAGTTCAATGAGTTTAAGCGTCTTTATACGTTAATATCTTATAAGCTGGGAAATCAAAAATAAATTAAAGACAAGATACAAAAAAAAAAAAACAATTTTCGACCTGTGTTCACCTTCACAGCCTTTCAACCGATTGGCACAAATTTTAACGAGAAGCCTCTAGCACTATATTCTTCACAGATATTTCAAGAATTTTCGATATCTTGATTAGTTTTTAAGATTTTGCGTATTTACTGTAAGAAGTCAAAATTCATCAGTAACATAAATGGTAAAGATTTGAAAACTATTCAGGATATCAAAAAATCCCGGAATACGTAAAAAGAATATGCTACTACTGAGTGTCAATTGGTTGGGTAGATTAAGTGATCAGGACGTGGATGTCAGAGTAGGAAAAATTTATTTTTTTACAATCACTCAATAATAGTGCATCATTTATTAAAACGCAGGCTTAAAATTTAACGTATGGTAATATTTTCAAGACAGTTTTAGGACCTGTGATTAAATCTGTATCGTTGTCAATCTTCTTTTCATTATATATGTATAGCATAAAAATTATACGTTAAGCAAATTAAAATTGATTCCTTAATTATTAATCTGAGTTACAATGACACTTTATTGTTAGCTTTTAATCCCACTTTGATGAGATAATTATTTCTCTCTTTATTACAATTACTTCAGATTATCCTTATCTGACAAGTAACTGATTTCTTGAAATTAAACATGATTATCCCGAACCTACAAGGGGGTGATTATGTAACTTTTTCACTTACACTTTTTCGAAATTTTCGTTGGTTTGTTTTGACACTTTAATTGTCACAACAACAAAAAAACAAACAATGTGAATTTCGAAAAAATGGAAGTGGAAATGTAGGTGAAGAAGTTACATAATCGCCTCCTGGATGAACAACACAAAACAATTGTAATATGATAATATTATTTTATATTTTTTACAAGAATTATTCAGGAAGAAGTTCCATTATCGTTAAAAAAAACCATCTTCGGATATTCACTGTGGGTAACACAAAAATATAAAATCTTGAGATCTCCTAATGAATGAAATATCTCTTTTCATTGACACTGAATTTCGAATCCGGACTGTATTAAATGATCGATTACTACTGCTGTGATTTCAATTTATTGATAAGAGCTTTCTTTTGTTACGATATCAGTTCGTTTGATATATAACAAAATGATCAATCTTATAAACTTATTCTTCAGTAAAAGTGAGCATGTCGCAGAGAAAATATATTTCATTAACATTAGTGATATTAATTTACGCTCATCTAGTGACGCAACTATTAGCAGATTTTCAAGATGATCTGGACTCAGAAGCAGTTAAACAATTTTTCAAAAATTTGCAGCAAAAAAATCTATTATCCGATTTTAAACGAGAGGGAAGAAGTTTTTCAAACCCGTGTTCAAGTCATATTTACGAGTATATAAGCTCGCTTTTGAAACATGAAATGTGGGCTTTAAAAAGTTAGTACAAATTGTATATTTAGGTCGAAAAATATGGACTAAAAATTACGGAAATAAATTTTTCACAAAAATCTGCAATAATCTTGGACTTTTGATAATATAGTTCAATAATAAAATAAGGATGGTACCAATTCGACGAAAAAAATTAATTATTGAGTGAAAGTGAAAGGAAAGTCGAGAAAGTGGTAAAGGAAGGTAGGGAATGGGAAGCGATAAACAGGGATGGAGAAGGAAGGAAGGTTATAAACAAGGAAATCGGGATGGACGAGTGGACGGAGCATTTTAAGAGACTGCAAGGGGGCATGGAAAGTAGGGTAAAGGGTGGAGGAAGAAAGGCGGTAACTGCACCTTTATTGCCAGGCTCAGGCGCTTCGAGCCAGCACCCAAACTAGTGGCGCATGCGCACTGCAATCTGCTGTCTTGTCCCGCGAGAAGAGTGTGAGTGAGTGACAGCCACGGAAGCACTGGCACTCACTCGCACGCTTCTCGCGGGAGAAAAAGACAGCGGATCGCAGGGCGCATGCGCCACTACTTTGGGTGCTGGCTCTTAACGCCTCAGCCTGGCAATAAAGGTGTAGATATCGCAGTCAAAACTCGAGGCGGTTTCTACAGCATGATCGATCTCCTTATTACTACTTCATGGTGTGGACATTCGACGTGCTAGTATGGTCAGTGGTAAGTTATGGAGTAGGCAAAGGGTAGAGGAAGAAAGGCGGTAGCGAAAATGAGATTAGTAGGGAAGAGGTGAATGAGACAATTGCATAACTGAGAAGAAACAAGGCAGCTGGTGATGATGGCTTGGAGAATGAAGCACTGAAATATAATGCAGAAGGGGTGAAAACAAATTTGCGGGAGATTTGCAATAAAGTTTGGAGAGGCGTGGGGTGGCTGGAGGAATAGAAGACAGAGCTGGTAGTGTCATTAATTAAGAGGGGAGAGGGAAAAAGGATAGAGGCATATAGAAGTATCAAGCTCATGTCAGTGGGCTATAAAATTTACGCGGAAGTGCTTAGGAAGAGGCTGGAAAGACAGGTGGCAGAAAAGAGAAGTGTACCTCACAACCACAAGGGTCTTAGGAAAGGGATGGGGACCACCGATGGCATTCACGTGCTCAATTTTTTAGACAATAGGAACTTGGGGCGGTAGAAAGGGAAACTAGTTGCACTGTTTGTGGATTTTGAAGCAGTATTTGACTCTGAACAGGTAGGTGATATAGTAGGCCATAAAAGAGAGAGAAGTAGATAAATATTTAATAGGAAGGATAAAAGAAATATGTGTGGAGACCAAGATAAGAGTGATGATAGGAGAAAAAAGGGGACGTATTCTGGACAGGAAAGGGACTTAGAAGAGGGTGCCCGTTAAGTCCGTTAAGATGTAGAGCGAAGTGGTGGAGTTGGTCGAAGAGTTTTGCTACCTAGGATTTAGGTTCGAAGCAGGAGCAGGAAAGTAGCTGCAGGTGAGAAATAGATTGGAATGTGCGAGTAAAGTAATGGGACAAGTGTGAGGTACAGGGAAGAGAAGGTTCAAGGACGACGAGAAGATAAGAGTATCGATGTTCGACGTGCTAGTGTGGTCAGCGTTAAGTTATGGAGTGGAAATTTGGAGACGAAAGGAGCATAAAAGTGTGGAAAGTCTGCATGAGAGACTTCTGAGATGGGCCATGGGGTAGGATTGGAGCTGCCTAGGTTATATGCTGAGGGAAGAAGTAGCGCGAGAAAATAATGGTTAGGCAACTGAAAGGATCCTGGAATTTTGAAGAGAAACTGAGAAGGGGGAAGCAAAGCAAGATTGCACAAGCGTTTACCTGGCAGATTATGGACAAGGAGAGGAAGGGTAACGTGCATGTGTCAGAAAGAGAGAGTATAGAAGAGAGAATAAAGTGGATTTTGAATGGGAATGGTCAGGATGAGGAAAAAATAAGGAAGCTGGAAGGGTTGAGAGACAGAAAGAGAGAGAGAGAGAGAAGAGCTGGTTACACGGGGTGAGAAAAAGCAAAAAATGACTCCTAAAGAAGGAGAAAGTGGTATCGCGGAATAGAGCTAAAATTTTCAGATTGGTAGTGGTAAGAGGAAATGGCAGTCCAGGAAGAGGTTGCAAGCGTCAGTAGTAAGGATAGTGATCAAGTCCATATATAAGAGATAGTTGATAAGGTAGCTTATCGACGTCTCCATTCCATACTGCTCCATGTCGTGTTTAGGCGGTGTACAGCACCACGTCGCGTCTGGCCGGTGTTCACCTATCCGTCGTGTCTGTTCACTGTATAGCTCCAGGTCCTATGCTTATACACAGGAATTGGAACTGTACAGCGACCAAACGCGAAAGAAAGCTGTACACCGTATAGATGCGACGAGGAGCAGTATGGAATGGAGGCGTCGATATAAGAATTGTCGATAAGAAAACAGGTAATGGTACTGTGAAGACTTTTAAACACGCAAAAAGGGGCAGAGTATAAACAAAATAGAGAAGTGAATATTAAGAATACAAAAATGTACTATTTTATAAAAAATAAAATTTTCCTTCTTTGAAGAAATATTTTTTCAGTGTTTGATGCTGCATCAAAAATACCTTCTGGTATCGTAGCTGGAAATATTAATGATTTTGGAATGTACGACGAATGTTTAGCCATTCATGAGAAGAAGAATGGAACTGAAATTCATGGACGTCATTGCATATACAAACTTGGATTAAAGCTCAATTTTTCTGAACAATTCAAAAAACTGATACCAAGCTTTTCTGTTTGTGTTCCATCAACATGTAATGACAAAGATGTAACACACCTTTTGGAATTTATAATTTTCAAAATGACAAATATCAGTAGTATTGGAATCAATTCAGTAAAAACAACTTGTTCTAGAATTGGTCCTCTAGAGTGGACACCCGGAAGCATCACAGCTTTGTGAGATATAAACTTACTTATTTTTCTGACTAATATTTAAAAAAACAGTGACCCGGCCTAAACTTTTGTTTCATTTCGTTATTGAGAATGAATGAAAATTCAATTGGGTAATGAAAATAAAGATGTAAAGAAAATAATTTAGATTGAATAATGACATAAATATCAGATTTTTTCTAATTCTGACCGACTCTTGAGATGGCAAACCGAAGTTTAGTGATAAAATAATTTTTTTTTCCATCAGTAACGAATTGAAGCAAGATTTTCGGTTGGTTTCCTTAAAGAAACGTTATAAAATACATTATTTAACATAAAATTTACATACTATATTATGTCTTATGTTAAATACATATATATTATAATTGACTTCAGGTCTATGATAGGGGCGATAATTTTATTTTTACTGGCATGCACATTCCTGGATTTACTACAGATGGAGCTAAAACTTCAAAATAACTATGTTAAGACTTTATCGAAGTTCTCTATGCAAAGGAGTGCATTGCAAATTTTGAATACGAAAATAAATCCAGCTTCTTTCCCTGTTTTGAATGGTATAAGATTTTTAAGTATGTGTTGGGTAATTATGGGACATGCGTACAAGATCAGAGGATCGAATCTTGCTCTCATGAATAAAGTCGATGCTTATGAGGTGGATATTTTATATCTTATTATTATTTTATGTATATAATATTTTCATATATTTTTTAAATATATTTTTTAAATATATTTTTATATATTTTTCTATTTCCTCATTATATTTATTAATTGTCTTTCATTTATTTATTACAAGTGGATATTTAACTGGTACTCCTTCTACGCTACACTTTCTGTCTTCGCTGTAGATACTTTCTTCACACTGAGTGGATTTTTAATGTCGTACCTTTTCATAAAAGAAATGTCAAAGGGTGGAGAATTTAATATTTTTGGTTACTATCTTCATCGATACCTTAGGTAAGGAATTAAAATTAAATGTGTGTTTTATTCTTTATACTTTATAATTTCTGAGGAAGAAAATAATTTTTAAAAAAATGTAATTAATACTTTTTACAAGATTGACACCAGCTATGGGAATGCTCATAGTTTTTCATATGTTCATTATTCCCCATCTTGGTTCTGGCCCTATGTGGAAAGGCTATTTATCAAGGGGATGTACAGATAATTGGTGGCTAACAGTTTTATATTTACAAAACTTCGTGAAGGGTGAAGCCCAGGTAATTAATAGGATAATGATAAATGTTGATAAATGCTTAATTAGAAAGTTAAACATGAGTCATTTTTGTCGGTATATTTCTGGAGGCGCATAAATCTTTCCCAAATTCTAGTTTATCTAATATTCATTTTACCGATATTTGCACTTACCTCTATTATTATTCAAATTCCTATTTCATCTAATTTTTCAAAATAACTTTTTGCCTTTTTTTGCTTTTTTTAATTTTTCTGAATTACCGTTTGGACATAGGCAATAATTTTTCATTGTTATAATTTCCGTATCAATTAATTCTATCTTCATGAATGATCATTTGGAATTACTTTCATTTTGCCGAATTAACATTTGCCCTACTTTAAAATTTTCAAGTTCCAAGATCCTAATTCAAGAATGTTTTAATTCATAAATAAAGTTTGGAATTGCTTCCAGTTAGAGAGCATATAATTTGCAACATTTTTAAAATAATTAAACTTTTAAAGGTTCACAATATTCAAGATTTTTTAATTTTAAACAGTGAACATGTCAGTGATTTTTTTTTGGACAAGAACTACATTTTTCAGTAAAAGAATCTATCCGATCACTTGGAATATCATCTGATACTACATGATATGCTACTTATGAATAATATTCATCATCAAATCAAATATTGAATATGTCAGGACAATTTCACTATTGAATCTTTCAAAATTGCAAAATTTCATATCGAAAGCCTTGACAGTCATTTTTAAATTTAGTAATTTTAGATTGACATATTCTAAATTGTTTGGTTTCAATTTTAAACGTATAAAATTCTCTGATTTTTTAAATTCTTCGAAATTGTGCAATATCGAATTGAAAGACTTGATAGTTGCACAATTTTCAGATTAAAGGATTTGTCATTAAACAATTTTAAGCTAAATGCTTCCAGAATAAATTTAAAACAACGAAAAATTAAGAAAATAATTTGTCCAATGTAAGTCTTAAAAATTAGAAGATTTTAGAAGTAGGCATTGAAAGTTGAATAACTTTTTTATTAGTGTTCCAGAATATTGACCATTTTAATCTGAATGTAATGTAAAGTCTTGGAATTATCCGATTTTAAGTTGAATAATTAAAAAAATGAATAATTTAAAATTGAAAAATATTTGATTAGCAGATTTCTAGAATGAATAATGATTCTAATAATTCTAATACATAAATCTAATAACAATGATTTTTAATGAAGTGTTAAGGGTTAAACAATTAGAAATGAAAAAAAAATTGATTGTTTAAAAACGAAATAGAAAAAAATTGAACTATCTGAAATTGATAGGAAACAAGAATCTACTGAAGATTTATTAAAGGTATTTAAAGGAAAAACCCGAAGCTTTCTTTTCAAATAAGAAAAAAGTGGAAAGATCCCTAAGTACGAAGCTCTTGTTGAAATTGTTGATTTGCATTTTAGAAGGTCAGTTTATTTTAAAAAAATACTTATGATAAGTGAAAAGGTTATGATAAACCCTACCAAACCTTCAGAGGAAAAAAATAGTGGTAATATCACAGTTATAAATCACCAAAATGGGCTTCTAAGTTTTAATTTTACATTATTAAAATTTGAATAAGTTGAGAAAGAGAATTTTTAAAATTTTAATTTTAAGTACTTTGAATTCAGAAGAGTTCTGATGCTCTGAATGCTTTGATTTTATAGTTCAGTATTTAATATTTAAATTGAGAAATTATTCAGGTTTGAAAGTTTCAATTTTTTAATGTTAATCGGGAAACGACCAGGAAGTTTGTTTTCCTTTTAGAGGCAACTATGAAATGTTCAAGATTATGGTCAGAATTTGACTGCTAATGAGAAACTTTTCGCGCGCATAGCTCGTTAATTATGATTGCAAAGTTATAATAATATACATGTATTGGAATTATCATTTGACATCATTTTAATTCATCAATAAATATCTGTTAGATGACGATTCGTTGAAGTGGGGATTATGCCAAATGACGATTCGCGTAAATGAATTTTGGTTTTTATCTATTAGGAAGAATAAAAAAAGATGTTTTTCTAAACAACAATTATTATTTTCAGTGCCTCGGTCACCTCTGGTATTTAGCAGCGGACATGCAGCTTTTTTGGTTTTCTCCTATTATTTTATATCCGCTCTCACGGAAACCTAAACTTGGTTTGGCAATTTTAGCTGCTTCCTTCGTTGCTTCTCTTGTTTCGTCCGCAACAATTACAGCAAGCAATAAATTTTCCTTTGATATGTTCTCAGGAGATTTGTAAGTGAGATGGTCGTTATGTTCGTAGTGAAAAATAATATTTCGCTTCAGAGAATAGTTTAAAAAAAGTGAAGATTATTATTTAATTCAGGAAAAGAAAACGCAGGGAAATGTACACCGTTCCTTATACCAGAGCAGCTCCATGGCTTGTGGGTATATTTTTTGGATACATAACAATTTCAAAGGAAATAAATCTTAACAAGGTACGCCTTTTATTTTATTATTATACTATTAAGCCAAATCCCTTTCGGGTGAGGGTCAAACGTTCGGTTCCACCCTCGTTGCACTACCGGGGATCAAAGAATTTATATGGTAAGGGCAAATAAGGGATATGTAGGAGAAGAGATAGGTTTTTGATCAATCTAGAAGTCACGTGCTGCTCATTCAAACGACACATTCTTTTCACAACACCGCTCGGACACAGGTCGCTGATCAATCTCCCTATGAATCACCCAAGGTGAAGAGCTTCATAGAACCATCGTACATTAAGATTCACACATACCTGTAAGCACTTAAGCTGACTGTTAAACCCATTGGAAGATTCATACTCTTTAACCCAACGACATCCACTAACTAAAGATCTTCACAAGGGCACATGAGTATCCAAAATCTTTCGTTTCAGGCGTCACTCTTCTTCTTATAAACTATTGTCCTCTACACGTCCCTATCCTTGCATACATCTCTTTTTTCTTTCACATTTATACATCGAACCAATCTCTCAGTTGTCCATTCACTCCTACACTCGCTTTACTAGCATTACAATATTGTTTTTATTGATTTTAGAAGTCAACCATTCACTTCATATTCTTTCAGGACTTTCCAAAGTTTAGTTCTATCCATCTTATCGAAAGCTTTATCAAGATCAATGAACGCACAGAGATTTTTTTTATTTACTCTCAAACTGTTTTCTGTGACCGTTCGTTTACCGTTTCTGTAACCGTTTCGGTTACCGTTCGTTTTTCAGTCTCCGAAGTGACCAAGTACCCTGTCGGTCCCTTCGCGATACACACCAACTCAGCAATTCATATCACCGAGTAAAATGATTCTCACCCCGGGATTGAAAGTACCTGAAATATCATTAAACGAATTCCGAAAGATATTTTTTACATCACTGCTATCACCGTCAACTGGGGCGTAGCATTCTATAATAAATGGCCTTCTGATTCCCACTTTCATTCCAGCCCATAATATTCTAGAAGATACACATTCATACTTTCTGATATGATGCTTTGCTCTTTCATTCACATTCAGTCACGTGGATTTCATCATTCCACCAAGCATCAGCATTTTCTTCCACCACAACTGCAGCTTGGCACGCTTCAGATGATCGAAGACGTCTTCAGATCGAAGACGCCATCCCGTAGTATTATCCATGCACCCTTCTCATTCTTATTGCATAATTCTGTCTTCCAGTCTTCTCTATGATGACCTAAATACATATTTAGATTTTCACGATATAACATTTGTACATCTGGCTTTTGCAAGTTATCCATTTTAACTCACGTCTGCTTCGACTTATCATTAATTCCTCTTCTCCTCCATCCTCTACCCAGCTTCGTTTTCGAAACTGAGAGGTGGTGATCCATTTCGCATTCAGAGCCTCTCATAACCCTTGTATTTCATTCTAGTCGTCTTAGTCTCTCATCCGCTGCAACAAAGTCAATCATACTGTGGCTTTTGCCTCTGCACCAAGTATACATGTGGATTATCTTATGTTTGAACCAAGTACTTGTAATAAAAATGCTTTTCCCTGAGCATAAGCTAATTAATTTCTCTCCGTCATCGTTCGTTTTGAGGTTTCCGAAAGGACCAAGTGCGCTGTCGGTACTTCCGCGTTGCACACCAGCCCAGCTATTTATATCTCCAAGTATAATGATTCTTTCACCAGGATCCCTTTCTCTTTATTTCCAGCTTACATAAAATATCTAGCTTCCTTACGCGCATTGTATACCACAATTCTTTTTCCTTAACAGGATTTACACCTCTAAGCATTCCAAACACCCAGTCTCTATTCATCGCATGAAACTTTTCCGAGGGCATGCCTTTCGTCAACAGGAGTGTCGATCCTATCCGACGCTACACTATTATTTTCACGGTTCATTATTTGAAGTATACTTCCAACTTTTTTCCACAAGTATAAAGATGGAAAAAGGCCATTCATTACTTCATAAATATGATAAGAATCCTCAAACCTGAGTCACTGAGTCCCTGCGTAGAACGTGACAAGCTAAGAAACTTCCACAAATTCACATTTAAATTTTAAAAAATTCCCGTAAGTTTCTGAAGTTTCAAACATATGCATCAATTTTATAAAATTTCAATAAATTTCCCAAATTTTGCATAAAATTCCCTAACTTTCCATAAATTGCAAAAATTTCCATACATTTTTTAAACTTTCCGGCAATTCCCAAACAAATGATAAATTTCCATTACCTTCTTTTTACCTCAAGTAAAATAGTACAGATGAAATACTCATCGTTAATTTTGTTGTCATTTCAAAGATTTTGAAATATTGGGATTATACGAAACATGTTCGTTCAGTTTTCAAAACCCCACGGGTAACATTTTACATTTTAAATCAGAGCCTTTACTGAAAAAAACATTTAATACGCATTGATATTTGAAATATCTTTTGGGAAAAATTGTTTAACGTTTTATTCTTTATTAATCTCTTGAACAGGTGACTGCTACTTTTTGCTGGATTTGTGCAATAATTAGTTTCGTTTTTTGCACATTGGGGTACAAATTCATACTGAGAGTAGATTATGAATACAACTTGGTCTGGGAAACCATTTTTTCAATTACTGCTCGTCCAATATGGGCTTTAGGATTATCGTTAATTATCTTTGCCTCCATCAAAGGTTATGGAGGTAACTAGTGTCTAAATTTAAATGAATCAGAAATAATTATAAGGTATAAATTGTTGACACATTTTCCATATTTAACGTATTTGATTACCGTTTCAGGACCTGTGGCTAAATTTTTATCCTTGCCTATCTTCCTTCCACTGGCAAAATTATCATATTGCACTTATTTAGTGCACTATGTAGTGCAAAAATTTATAACAAAATCTGCGGTAGCTAATACCTATTTTTCAGATTTTCAAATGGTAAGTCAAATTTTCATTAATTAACTTACCACATATAAAATTCTTTTAGCGTAAATATTAAAAATTTACTCTAGTTAGTAATAATCATTTTTCGGGGTTTAAGAAATTTATATTCAAAACTGGCGTTTTCAGTTTATGAATTTCTTGGATGATGGCATAATTTCGGTCTTCGTCGCCTTTTTCTTAAGTCTCTTTTTTGAATCGCCAATGATGATTTTAGAGAAAATGATTTTTCGATAAGAAAAAAATTAAAACAAAAAAAAAATTGGATGATGATCACAATGGGAAAGTCAAACCCAACGACTTGAATACACTTTAGTAACTAATAAATAAATGAATTAATGATAATGTAAAATAAGGTGTGATTTTTGTAAAAATTGGAATTTCCTTCTCTTCTGGTCAGAATTTCAAATAAAATTTATTTATTAATATAATCAACTTTGACTACGAAAATGATTATTGTACCTTGTCCGATACGTATTTTTGGACTTCAGAGCTTTGAAATTGTATGTAGGTGTACCGCTTGTGTAACAGTGTGTGTTCGAGGTGTGCAACAAAGTGAAATGTAAGCTCGCTCGATTATGTTTAAACTTTTACAAATTGATTAATGAAATTAGTAAATTAAAAAAAATTCCACATAAGTCATTTGTATCTAACTGTGCACACGCACAGATCGCATTTGTACAAATGACCACGTGTGCAGTTGTGCGAAAAATCTTACTTGAGAAAATCGAAAAACTTTCACAATCATCAAAGTTATTTACATATCCTAATGATTTTTTGAGCAATTGAATGCTCTAGAGGATGATGTTCGAACATCCCCAGAAAACCAACCTTACAGAGACATATGTTTGAATTTGCCTCTAGGTGTATAAGGGATTTTTTTACACCACATACTTAAAAAATTTCCACTGTCTTCAAAGTCCTAAAGATTTATTTTTATGAACTCAGTGAACTGAGGGATGATATTAGAGCATCCCTTCCCCCAAATCCTCCGTCGCAGTGAAGCTGATCTAAATTTTCTTAGAACAATGCAAGGATTTCTCGCCATATTTTACGCAATCATCAAATTGATTAGCCCCACCTTGAGGAATGTTAGGAAGTTTGTCGATTTGCCTGAGTGAAAGATGAACAAACATTTTCGAAGTCACTCGAGACAACTGTAGACGAGTGCCTATGTCGGGGTGGTTTCCAGGAGATGTTGGAATATCATCTCCCAGTGCACTGAGTTTATTCAAAAACCAGTGAACCAAGCGCTTTGATGATTGTGTAAATTTTTCGATTCATCACTTCACAAGTCTAAATTTCAACGTGCTAGGGTGATCCTTGGCCGATAATACACGTCTAATTTTGAACGTAATATGAAACAATACTTTAATAGAAGCCCTCACCTTCTTAATATATCACGTATGATGGGTCGATGAGACTTGATTCACTAGCTCGAATAAGTACTTACGAACTTGATAATGCTTAATTAAGTTCAGTTTATATTTGAATGATCCGGAAACTACCGATTAGTTTTCTTGCGGTCGCTAAACAAATCTCAGACATAGTGCTATTGCACGCGATTGTCAGTCAGCAGTCAGAAAAACTATTTTACTCTTACTCTACCAACTGTCGATGCGTTACTTTCATCTCACTCTAGATTTTGCACCGGTGATAAAAAAAATCAATAGACAGAGAAAAATCTTGAGTGAGATGAAAGTATGGCATTGTCACATGGTAGAGTGAGAGGAAGAGAGTTTATCCGGTAAGGCCTGATCAATTACCTCGAATACGTACTTACGGATTTATTGAGACTCAATAAAGTTCAGTTTGTGTTTGCATGATTGCAAAACTACCGACTGATTTTTTTACGGTACCTAAACAACCCTCAAACATATTTCCCTTGATGTGGCTCAGACGATGTTGTTGGTAATATCTCATTAATTATTTCGAAAAAGTACGTGCGAATTTACTGAGGTTCAATAAAAACCAGTTTGTGTTTGCATGATCAGAAAACTGCCGAATAATTTGTTTACGTTAGTTAAACAACCCTTAAACATGTTACCCCTAATTTGGCTTTAACGACGCGATTGATAAAAACCGATTAATTAGCTCGAATAGGTACTTACGAACTGGGTGATGTTTAATCAAGTTCAGTTTGTATTTGCATGATCCGCAAACTACCGAATAATTTTTAAAGTTTAACGTTTAACCATCAGACATATTTTCCCTAATTTGGCTTTGACGACGCAGTTGGTAAGGCTTGATTAATTAGCTCGAATAAGTGATTGAGAACTTGGTGATGTTGAGTCAAGTTCAATTTGCGATTGCATGATCCTGAATATGCCGATTGAATTTCCTATGGTAGTTAAAAAAACCTAAGACATATTCCCTCTAATGTAGCTTTGACGACACGATTGGTAAGACTTGATTCATGAGCTCGAATAAGTACTTACGAATACATTGAGGTTCAATAAATTTCAGTTTGTGTTTGCATGATCGGAAAAACTACAGATTATTTTTTTGACGGTAGCTGAACGACCCCCAGATATACTCCCCCTAATGTGATTCTGACGACACGGTTGATAAGACATGATTAATTAACTCAAAGAAGTATTTACGAAGTTATTGAGGTTCAATAAAGTCCAGTTTGTGTTTGCATGATCCGAAAATCACGGATTAATTTTTTTACGGTATTTAAACAACACTCAGACATATTGAGGTTTAATAAAGTCCGGCTTGTGTTTTCATGATCAAAGAACTACCGATTATGTTTTTCGGTAGTTAAACGACCCTTATACATATTTCCTTTAATGTAGTTTTGATGACGCGGTTGATAAGACTTGACTAATTAGCTCGAATAAGTACTTACGAACGTGATGATATTTAATCAAGTTCAGTTTGGGTTTGCATGATCAGATGGTTGAAAAGGCCTGAGTAAATAGCTTGAATACGTACTTACAAACTTGTTGATGTTTAACCAAGTTCAGTTCGTGTTTGCATTATCTGAAAACGACCGATTTGGTTTTTTACAGTATTCAAACAACCCTCACTGAGTTCACTCAAAAGTCTTAAGGATTTTGATGAATGTGGATATTTTTTGATATTTTTAAGTATGTGATGTAAAAACATCCCCAATACACCTGGTAGCAAATTCAGATAATTGCCCTTGTAGGAGTGGTTTCCTGGAGACGTTGGAATATCATCCCCTGGCTCATTGAATTATTTTAAAAATCAGTGGTGCTAATTAATTTGATGATTGTGTAAAATATGGCCAAAAATGCTGGAATTCCTCTGGGAAAATTTAGATTAGCTTCACTGAGGGGGTGGATTTGAGGACAAGATTGAAATATCATCGCTTAGTTGACCTGGAGTCAAATTGAAACATGTTTTTCTGTAGGACTGGTTTCCTGGGGATGCTGAAACATCATCCTCTAGAGCAGTGCTGACGATCGCTACTCTTTTTACACACAATTTCGAAGCTCTGTAAGTCCCAAAATACGTATCGGACTCAAAAAGTTTAAAGAACTTTGTGACTTATTCTTTTTTGTTCTACACACCCCTGCTAGGATAAGGATTACTCACGGGACACCCTGCATACGTCAGTTCGACATCTTATAAAATTCTGTTTTCACTTGAAGTTGTTTCGATTTAATGGCAACTACTAAGTTTGAAATGAAATATCAAATTCTCATCATGTTAGATCCCCCAAAAAATAGTTTTTATCTGACTTTGGGATCATTTGAAGTTAGTAACTTGTGACATTTCCAGTCACTGTTTGAATAACTTAATGTGCCTGCGAAGTTTCATTTCTTATCTACAGAAACATTGGTTACATATTGAAAAATTATAAGAATTGGAAAAAATCAAGACTGTTTAATCAGCATATCGTTTGATACAAGATTCTATAAAATTAGGCTTAAAATATTACCATTTTTTGTGTGAATCCGAAATTAAAACTGAAAAACACATTTTGACAACAAAAATGGCATTACCGTAAGTATGTTGAAAACCAGTTTCGGAGTGGAAAAAAATTATAAAAACCATTCCGTTTTCCGCTCAACGGTGCTTCCTTCCATATGTAGGAGACTATGAACTAAATGTTTTTTCTGTATATAAATATTAAAAAAGCATAAACTTCCTAATGTTTCTCTCGTCATTACCGTATGGTACGTACGACGGCGAACGACTGCTTATATTTGCGCGTGCGCGTGGATCACGTGGGCTGCTTTGTTTACTATTTCCTAACCTCTATTCAGAAACAGAGATCTCAAGATGTAAGTTAAATAAGTCAATTAGAAAGGAAAATATTTGATGTAAATAAGGACATAATGAAAATCACAGGTAGTTAGATTTGTTTTCAATAATATATTGTATAATTTATGTAATTTTTATTTGCAATTGTGACAAAATAATTAAATTTTGTAGGTTTAAAATTTTAACCGCAGGCATGCATGCGTTAAAGTATTCGCTTTTGAACTTTTTAGAAGATCGCGCTTCTTTTCATCAAACTCCTTATCGGCTCCTAACCTCAAATCCATTACTCATATTTCATGTACGAATTTGATTATTATTTCTTATCTTCAGAAGTGCTCTCTCTGGATTTTAAGCTTTTAGGTGTAATACAATCAGTTTTCGTCATCAAATGCTAAATTCTTGATAATAATATGGTTGCCACTGTAGATGCTGAAGTTTGCCTACAGTGTGACAATTAACCAAATGGTCATGATTATAATTGTTCGTTTCACCAGCCATTTCTTATCGCTGTCTGAAAATTAAAAATAATAATGTTACACTATAACCTCGATTTACCTCGCGTCTCGGGTATTGCCTTGATGGCCGTGACTCTGTTCCAAGAATTTCTGCGATGTGAAAAAGTCAGGGCCGTATGAACCAGTGACAAGGGTAAACTAAATATTTAGCTGAAATGAGGAACAAATTTTGCTTTTACACCATTAAATATTTCGTTGTCTACTTACTTAATTTAAGCGTTTGAGGACCGTTTAGCTTATTGTTTAGAATAACAGCTTTTTCTCCAATGATCGGCCCAGTTATTGGATCACCTCTGTCTCTTATTTGTTTAAACTGTTTTTACACAGCAGCCTCCAAAACCATATTATCACTTGTTTTTCACGATTTCTTCTTCAAATATTCATGACCTTTAATCTTAATCTCAACTCATATTGGCGAGCTATCACATCCTTGTGCGTTCTCTTACAGATACCATATTTCTGCAAAATGTACTGTCTTGAGGCACCTGATTTCACTTTGTCCACAAGCTCGTATTCCTCTTTGAACGTTAAACGTATTGTATTTACGGCACTGCATGATTGCGACGAGATTGACGCGCCTCTTTCCCTTCCCCTCGACACCCCTCAACCACGAATGCGAGTCGGCTGGAATTCTCGGAAAGCAGTAAATGGAGGGCACATAAATCGAGGTTCCAGTTTATATCATGCTCACTGCAAGTTTATTTAGTTCAAGTTGATTAACATCCAATAGTTTATACAACCTATTATAGATGTTATTTTTGCCAATATGTTTTCTTAAACCATGAACATTTCGAATTAATTAATCTTTAATTGTCAATCATCAAAATTGAATTGTTTCACAAAAGCATTCCAAATTACATCATTTTATACTATAAGCATTCTAAATTAATGAATCTCCAATTTTAAATCTTGAACATTTAATAATTTCCAATTTTAAATTTTTAAAATTGAACTATTTCAAAAAAAAAAACATTCAAAATAAGATAATTTCAAACTATAAGCATTCTACATTAATGAAACTTTAATTGTAAATTTTGAAAATTGAAGAATTTTGAATTATAAATATATAAAATTAAATACATTTCAATATAACATCTTCAAAATTGAATAATTTTTTATTTTAAATCTTCAAGATTCAACGATTCCAAAAAACGCATTCAAAATTACAACACTTTAAACAGTTAACATTCCAAATTAATAAAGATTTATTTGTAGAATGTGAAACTTGAAGAATTTCAAATTGCAAATCTTGTGTGCCAAAATGAAATTGATCTCAATTTCAAATCTTCCAAATTGTACAATATTCAATTTTTAATCTTCAACATGAAACCATACAAAGAAAACATTCGAAATTGCATCATTAGTCGAATATGAGCAGCAAAAAGAAGACTTGTATTTTTGTAAAGTTTTTTTTTATGTTGTCCATGTTCCACTATATTTTTGGACAGGATTGACGTATCGGGATGAATTTTTGTTTTAACATACCGGTAATAATAGTTGGAGTAATATAGGCACATAAAGATTGCGTTTATCAATCACAGTCGAGTAGAGCTTCCAAAATGTTACATCGAAAAATTGGCACATAAAAATTTGCTATTGTCATTCACAGCCAAGTAGAACCTGGAAAATGTTACACCGAAAATTGATTTTTCATCAACGTTTTTGTTTATGTATCACTATATTTCTCAATTTTCATCAATATCACAATTTTCTTCAGACAGGATTGACGAATCGGCATGAATTTTCTCTTTAAAATGCAGGTAATGATAGTCGAAGTGACACAGCCACATGAAGATTTGCGTTTGTCAATCGAATCCAAGTAGAACCTCGAAAATGTTACATCGAAAATCGATTTTTCATTAAAGTTTTTGTTTATGTATCACTATAACTTTGGACGGGATTGCCGTATTGGGATGGAGTTTTGTTTTAAAATGCAGATAATGATAGTCGGAGTGATACAGTCACATAAAAATTTGCTATTGTCATTCACAGCCAAGTAGAACCTGGAAAATGTTACACCGAAAATTGATTTTTCATCA